>LOJH01044603.1:274-12999 GCA_001685095.1 Ellobius talpinus | reverse complement strand
AAGCATTGCCTGGCCCATTATATTTAGCCTCTTCTTGGCTAACTCTTACATCTTCCTTAACCCCCTATCACTACAGTAATGTATCACAAGTCTCCATAAACACTTAAAAGCACCATAGCCTCTTTCCAAGGAATTACTGTTAGGTACGATTAAAATAGAGGAAAGTAGGAGGAATAGTCATTTTCTGTTTGTTGAAGCTTGCTGGAGTACCCCATTTGAGAATTTACTGCTTCACAAACCCTTTGAATTTTAGCAATACACATTTTTATTTATATGTCTTTTTTCAAAAAAAACCCCTCAAAGCTAAATGGTGAAAAGTGTCAAGCTTAATTTGAGAAGCTTTCCCTGTAGCATCACTGAGCTTAGATTTGAGACTAACCTAGAAGGTACTGTAGACTCATTCACTTTTCCATGCCAGTGTTGTCACTGCCCAGCATCACTTCTTGCAATTGCCTCTCATTTCTCAACAGCGTTTTTTGGGGCCCAGATGAATTCTTTCATCCACGTGATCATGTACTCCTACTACGGGCTGACTGCTTTCGGCCCCTGGATCCAGAAATATCTTTGGTGGAAGCGATACCTGACCATGCTGCAGCTGGTGAGTTAAATGTTTGGAAAAGTTACTCCTGGTTGTTGCCCAAACCAAAATATTTAAAATATTTGAAGTTCATTATTTGTACAGTGCCAAGGTGTTTTAGATTGTTTTCCATCACAAAACCTACTTTATAAGCAAGATGCAGTGTCAAGGCTGGCTTGGGAGAACTAGCAATAGCCACTTGCTTTATAATGCCCTTAAGAATGATTTCAGAACCTGTTCCTCTGACAGAAAGTCTGTAAAACTACCTGTGGAAAGGATGGTTAAATATAAATATGCCGCAAAGTATATAGATTCATAGGTGACTAGAAAATACTTTCCATGATTGACTTCTTTTTCCTAACTTACTATTTTCTTCGTTCTTCTTGTTCTTGCGTAAATTTCCAGTTTCTCCATGTTTTAGTTCTTGCTAATAGACCCTTATATGTGTATCAAAGAAAGCAAGAAGCCAAGGAAGCATGGGGTAGGGGATGGGATCTAACACAGGCTTGAGAGCTCTTTCTAGTTCTGTAAAACTCTGTGCTTGAAGAGCAGAGCTAAGGATTTGAACTCTTGTGTTCTAGGCAGACGGTTCTCAGCTACTCCTCCTTGTAGGGCTTCTCATTGCATCCCAGTGCACGCATCAAAGCACCGTTCAGAACTTGGGTGTGGCCTGTAATCAAAATGAAAATGCAAATCCAAGCTGGTGGCTAATCTCCAGGCTTCAGAGTGTATGCTTTAATCATAGTGTACACACAGTTTTTTATCAGTGGGATCGCATTTAGAAATATCCCTCTCTGCCTTGAGTTGCTACACAGCTGCCTAACCAAACAGGAAACACAGCCTTTGGGGAATGCTGGGTGTGAGGGACTCATTAACAAAGAGATGCTCCAAGAAACTTTGTCTAGAATTTGTGGAAGCTCTTGATATGGTCTGTAGAACTCATGCCTCTCACTAAGAGCCAAGTGGTCCCCAGAAAATGAAAAGGGACCCAAATCATATAAATTGTTTAATCTCTTGTGTGGGGGTTTGCCCCAGGCTGTCTTTGAGCTACCCCATACTCAATCACACCCTATACACACCCTATTTCGGTGCTACAGGTTCTAAGAGCCATTGTGAAATCAAAAGTTCTAAAACATTGGATTTTTGCCATGGGAACTGTTAAATTTAATATACACTGATCATGTGTGTGGAACAAATTATCTTAATATTTAATGAAATAGAAATATGGGTAATGCTATCTTTCTCAAAGAAAATATAGTGGCCCATTACATCAGATAGGATGCTGACCTTCAATTTCTGAGTCTGATTTTCTCCAAACAATTAAATCATACATGGATCTTACAATATGGTAACCCTTACTCATGCTACAGAACCTGTAATCCTGTGCCTCAGACCATTCGGTGACCAATGCACCAGAATTTAAGTTTTTTGTTTGAGCATGTCTAACGCTTTGAATTTTCTCTTCTTGAGAATTTATAAAAATTGAAGGGGATTCTTCTTTTGCATTTACTGATTTTAATTGGAATATAAGTTTTTAAAGAATGGTGTTCGTTCAGATGTGAACTTGCCTGTCCCTTACCTTCCAGAGAAAGGCGGTGAGCCAGCTTGATGGGCTCAAGGTCATGTTTAAGTGAGCGTCCCTTTGTGACAGGGAAAGAGGAATATTTAGAAGAAGGAGGAGACCAGTGGGCAGGGGAGAAAGAGGCTGAGCCGGTTACAGGGATGCATGTCTATGACAATGTCGCCGAACCTCATTATTTTGTGTTCCTGCCTAAAAATTGAATGAAAAGCATTTTAATAAAAGCATGTAGTCAAAGTATCTGCTTGCTGACAGCCTAGTAAAAGAAAAGAAGTCTAAACTGTAGGAATTTTAAAAGATCCTACAGATACTTTTGCTTTACTCTTGTCGGCCATTTGTTCCCTCTCCTTAGATGCCCTTCAGTGAGTATTCAAATGTCCAAATTCTGCGCCAGGAACTCAGGAATGAGCGTTCAAAGCAGAGCCCTGCCTCTGGGAGCTCCAGTCTAACGAGGAGACAGACAGTCAACAGATACAGGATCACCTACAGATGGCTATCAGCTCACTTTTAAACACAAAAGCACAGTGATAGGTGGGAGATGTCTGGAAATCACTAGAATGCCCTTGCTAAGCAGGTGGCACTGGAGCTCTGATCTCAAGGAGGGAGAGACAGAGACTATTGACCTTTCAAACAGTGTAGCACACTTTCAAACAGTATAGTGGCTCGTGACCACTGTATAGGAGATTGTAACACCCGCACTGGAAGCCTTTTACTACTCTGATTAAAAATGTTCCCTGTCCTGCTGCTTTTGTTTTTCAGGTTCAGTTCCATGTGACCATTGGGCACACAGCGCTGTCTCTCTACACCGACTGCCCCTTCCCCAAGTGGATGCACTGGGCTCTGATCGCCTATGCAATCAGTTTCATATTCCTCTTTCTCAACTTCTACACGCAGACATACAATGAGCCCAAGCAGTCAAAAGCAGGAAAGACGGCCGCGAATGGTATTTCAGCAAACGGTGTGAACAAGTCAGAAAAGCAGCTAGTGCTAGAAAATGGGAAACCCCAGAAAAACGGAAAGCCAAAAGGAGAGTAGACTGATTTGGGCCTTAACTGGTTGACAGTGAGGAAACTCCTGTGTCATAGAAACTTCCAGGGGCAACAGAAGCAGAGGGTCTGGGGTGGGGAGAGAGGCAGATGTGGTCTGTGCACCTTCAGACTGAGCACACCTTTCCAAATGGTACCCAGATGTTTTATTTATGAAGTTTTTACTTTAAACGTTTTTTTATTAGCCTTGATTTTGTCCAGACCAAAGCAATCCCACTGTGACCTTGGAGCCCCTCTTCCTGTTCACACTCACCTGTCAAGTGGGTGAAAATGTCACCTGTCTTACACTCACCCCTTCTTCAGTCTGAATTTTAGATGATCACAGAAACACATTTTTTTTTTGGCTAAAATCACTAGTTCCCCACTGGTTGCAAATCTGACATTTTCTTGTCCATAGATAGACTGTGGATACATTTGAATTTGGATTCATTTATTGACCCTTGTGGTCAAATCTCTCCACCCGTAGTCAGAATATTCCCTTTTGGCTGTAATTAAATCTGAAAACTCTGCTAATCTCTGTAGAATCTTAGAGGATTGATGATGATGATGATGGTGTTGGTAAAAATAAGAAAGAATAACAGTAAAATCCTGTCTTGTCACCCAAAGGCCACCATGACGTACGGCACAAATCACTGTGGGAAACAATTTTTTTTAAATTTTTGTGATGAGGAAGGAAGGTAGCCTTTGAATACTCCTATTATTAGCAGAAATGTATTATGAGGATCAAGATTATTGAATGATTGAAACAACTCATGTCTTTGTTAGTAACATCTACGGTAGTCACATTTACACGCAGTTAGAACTCTAAGGGTATATATTGATTTTATCAGGCTTTCCTTGTTTTGATTTGTAGCTGTTGCTGATTTTTCATATGTGGACATACACCTACCTCTTCTGTTGGAAAGAACATTTAAATACAACAAAATGAAATAAATTTTACTTAAAAAAATCAAGGAGTCCTCTAATGTAAAATTTAATTTTAACTTTCAAACTTGCTTTTTTTGTTTATTTTATTATTTCATTTGTGAATAGCACACACTAAGCATTTCTGCGATGTTACTCATCTCTTTCAATGTGTTTAATTTTGAGCGACACTTACTTCCCTTGTGACTACATTGCAGAAACCTTCTTTATAACTAGAAATGAAGTATAAATGCATTTTGGTGCAATACCTTGACTCCTTGGTGCTAATGATCAGTACATCAGTGCTTGCTGTTACAAGGTGTTACTTGTTAATGCAAGACGAGAGAAATGGGAGACCGAGCCGGGTCTCTCAAGTCAAATTCGGTGTTTACAAAAGATGTAACGAAAACGAACAACTGGAAAAAAGACGGATTTCATGAAATAGAAGCGAACAGCTGAAAAGCTGTGGAAGAGACGTTGTTCCACATTGTTTTTATATAGATTAATTTGTTGGGATGTCACAGAGGGATCATATGGAAAGAAAAAATGTGACAAAAAATCGCATGAATATTTCTAAACCTTACAACTTGTCAAAGCTGCATGTGTAGGATGTCTGCTGTGTGTACAGACTTTCTGAATATTTTGTAAACTATATTTATTGTGCATTGAGATTACATTTTTCCCCGAAGGCATGCAGTCATGAACATTGCAGAAAATTAGCAACACATACAATAACAGTGGGTCTAAGAGGCTCAACACTTTGTTTCTCGCCAGTGTGTAATGACTAGAGATGTGTGAATCTTTGTGAACATTCTGTACTGGCTTCCCAGACCCCTTCATTCCCTGCTCTCAGATTTCAGCACAATAAATATACTACTGCTGCGGGAAAAGTGATTCTTTTTGTTAATCAGTTTATTTGTTTCTGTTCTAATTTATTTTCTGTTGCCAACTTCTTACATAGAAAAACAATGAGACCAGATCTTGGGAGTTTTTGGTTCACAGTTTATTATTTTTGTATGTATTCATTTGTTTATTTTTGAGGCAGGGTGCTGCTGTGTAGCTCAGGCCGGCCATGAACTCACCACCCACTCTCCCTCCAGAGTCCTGGGATTACAGGAGCACAGTAGAACTAAGAAGTTGGTTTTATGGTCACATTTTTTTTAAATTAAAAATTAGTACTATTCGCTTTCAGGCATGAAACATATTCTAAAATATTCTGAGGAGGCTCTTAGAAATCTCATATTTAAATCACTTAGTCCTTATTATAAGTTTATGGAAGATGACTTTAAATGCTGAAATGACAGCCCTTCTTAATAGCTTTGACAATTTCTGAATCATCACAGAACAGTCATAGGCCTTGCTGCTGACGCCTAGTGAACAGGGCTTGCACCTCCTTTGTATTAAAATTTCCTTCATAAAAATATCTTCCTATGTAGAAAATAGAGAATTATTAAATATTTACACATTCAAATATTTGACTATAAACACCTGAAACAGCCCACTTTCGACTACAGTAAATGACTATAGCTTTTTTCTTTTTTTCTTTTTCTTCCTCTGCTCTTGTATCTGTTTCCTGACAGACGCTGACTAGCTGCTAGCTTTGGCTTCAGCATTACTAATTCATTAATTCTTCCGTTCCATACTCCAGGCATCTGAACATTCGAAAGGTTCGCATCTTGAAAGGTGGACTCTGCCAGTGTCAGGGCTCTTGCTAGTGACTTCTGTTGTCTGTGGCTGAGGGCTGCTGCTCAGGGAGGGATGGAGAGCCACAGTGACCTCAGAAGGAGTCCTAAAAGCCTGATGCAGGTGGATAGTCATGAGACTTTCAGGGCTTTCAGTAATTTTCCGGTTCTATCTCCTGAAGAGCAGAAAGAAAGAAACCAGACATTATAACGGAGTCATATAGCTGTCCCTTGGGTGGCACTTGGTGGCAATGTTGCTTGCTTGTGCCCCTGGGTTCCCCAGCTTGAAATAAAAGCCATGGTTAGCAGAGCCATTGGCTTGCTCCTGGACCTTCTACAGGCCCCAGGCTGCCTGCCAGGCTGGTGTGTGTCTCTCATATCTGAGGTGATTGTGTTAATGAGGCCTACACAGGAGAGAGGATGCAGATGGTGACAGGCTGAGATGGTCTGTCACTTGTATTTATGCCTGACAGCATAAAGGGATTTTCCTAATAAATGCAAACAGATTTTTAATATTCTGGAGCTTACCAGTGTTGATGGTTTTGCTTTGTTTCCAGTTTATTACACATATCTTGGACACAGCTAAGCTGTTCTCTCAGCTCTTTCCTCCTTACAGTCTCTCCTCAACCATCTGAACTTCCCTGCTCCCCTCCCTGCCTTTTGGTTCTTTGTTCCTCTGCTTAGTTTAAAATTCCTTGCTTTGTGTTTGCCAGGGGGCTAAGGGAAGCTGGCTAGAACTCCTTTGTCACCTGTGATACATTAGATTTAACCGAGTCTCTCCTCCCTGTGGGGAAAGGATCCTGTGAACCAGTCTTTCAAGAATAATGATTACCTAGCTATTTGGAAATGAGGGAGTGTGGGTAGATGATGAGTCTTGCATGATATGGAAGCATTATGCTAACAAGTCGTGCCCCACCTTGTGGCTTATGTTCTGATGTCCTTAATCAGGGCATCCTGGGCAACATATTCCACAGGCATATTATATAGTTAAGAGTATTAGCTCTTCATAATACTTTCATTTCATAAATATATATTTTCTCTCCCAGTGATGGGTATCAAACTAAGGCCTCATGCATGCTAGGCAAGATTTCTACCCTTGAACTACATCCCTAGATTTCACGTTTCTCTAATTTCAGTTCAAATTAGGAAAGCTTTTAAAGATGTTCCATGATCACAAAAGAGAAAGTAACCTTTTCAACTTTGTATTTGAGGGGCGGTGGGGTGCTGTGGGGGGGCTGTGGTTTGGCTTGAAGAATTATGATGTTTTCTGCACTAAGAAAATATCCTGGGGCTTGGAGCAAAAGAGCAAGCAGATGAGTTTGAGGAACAGATTTCTTACAGTAGAGACCTCATCCTAGAGGTCTACCCTAATGATTGATTACATCGTAATTCTAGCTCCGACAGGCACAATGAACTCTCTCTGCTTTCCCTCAGCATAGCAGAGACTGGAAAGCTAAATTTACATTCCTTAGATTCCTTTGCGTTTCTCTGACAACTTTAACTTTTGTCAGCACCAGGATGCACGTGCATCTTCTCGTGGTACAGATAAAACATGGGCTCTTCGGGACAAATTGGCAACAACCGGCCTGTGTGCTCTGCTGTCTACGACAGCGTGTGGATGCAGACAGTTATGGTAACAGCAGTCAGGGCAGACTTAGTCACACGCATTTGAAGTTAGAGTCAAAGCTAAAGGAGGTTTTCTGACCTTCATGTTTCCAAGTTACTAATAATTGTAAGAACATTTAATTCTTGAGAGAGAGAGAGAATGCCTATGTGTATGTCTGAGGTACCTTGAATGGTATCTGTTTCATACATTGAATTTCATACATGTAACTCAGCATGTGCGCAGCACTAAACATGATCAAGAAATGGTTCTAAAGATTATATGTAATTAGTTGCCTGCCTTAGTTGAGTTTACAGGGGGCAGTAATTTATGGGAAATGCGGTAATATTTTCACGAGGCACATAGCTAAATCATCTAGAATGGAGCTGGAATTAAAGGCGACCACTTGGCAGGTGGAAGGCTGCCACACTGTAGCATCGTGATGCAATGAGGACCTCAAGGACAGTGACGAGGCTGCTCCTGCTTGCACTGCAGAGCACGGGGCCGTAGCTCCCACCTTCAGTTCTTGGTTCAGGGTAGGACAAGGCACCTCTACGACTGCCGCAAGAGGCTCTCAGGTACTTCGTAGTTGCAGACCAAAAATGTCACCAAGTGAGATCCACAGTTTATTCCTGTGGGTTGAAGAGCTAAAACTTAAGTTCACAACCTCCAGAGTTTCCTGGGCAAATGTTGTTGTATTGGTTGTGAAACAAGGATACAAGAACTGCATTGTGAGTATTGAATAGATTTGGCTGCATCTGATAACCTGAATCTCAATCCTGTTGACCTTTGCCTGGTCAGGTGGAGCAGGCCCTCTTTTCTTATCGGGTGCCATAGGCCTTGGTTACATAGAATCTTACGAGTTTAGCCGAGGGAGCTACCCCGCAAAGGGAGGCTGGCCCTTCCCATGCTGCTCCTCTCTGAGAGAATTGCATGGCATGCTCCAGGGAAACTGCCCTGGTGGGAGATGGTGGACAGTGGCAGGATTTGGCAGATTTTGGTCTGTAGTAACACATAATAATAGATTCTCAGGAGACTAAGCAAAGCAGGATGAAACATTTGTAGAATGAACTGAGGTTATCGATAGATGTATAACGAACCAGAAATTCTTGAGTTGAGGATAGCATTCCCCAATGAGGAGTGGCTTAATGGTTTGTCAATTGTCTAACCGAACCTGGACTTACAGCCTTCATTAAAATATGATGAAATCAGAAAGGCATTGGAATAACATACTGGTGAGAATCATAAGACTTATAGAGCTAGTAAGGTTGGGGGTTTTACCATGTGTGACCCATTTGGCCATTCCCTCACTGTTTGATAAGGACTACCAACATGCTTGGAAAAGTGCTTAGTGGCTACTTCCTGTACGCTGGGGATGATGGGGAGAGGAAGCTGTCTCTGAAGTGGCCTCTTCGGTGAGAACGATAGTGTCACAGGCTGGAGAGGTACCTACATGTCAGTGATAGTGTGTCCATAGCTATCATCACAACAGTATAGTCAGAACAAACATTCGAATGGCTTAGTTTGAGGATATGGCTATAATTGATTATGATGTGCCTGGGACAGAAATAAATGGGCAGCTTAATAAAGTCCTCTAGATTGGTGTAACTGACAGGCAGTTTGGTGGCCTCAGGCCTGAGTTGCCACAGTAGCAAGGAACATCCCCTTACCAATTACCATATCTGATCCAGAGCACGGACTTGGAACTCCCTTCTTCCATTTCCGTTTCTCCCTCCTTCTCCCTCCCTCCTTTCTGCCCTGCCTCCCTTTTCTTCTTGCATGTGAGACAGGGTCTCACTATGTTGCCTAGGCTGGTCTTATGTTTTTGGGCTTCAGATTTTCTCCTACCTTGTCTTTCTGAGGTCTAGGGCTGTAGGCATGCCCCGTGATGTCTGACTGCAGAGTGACCTCAGTAAATGGATTTCCCAGGACGGTCTATGAGGATACTTTATAAATCTTCGACTTTTCATCAAGAGAGAAGAGAAGTAGTTTGGAGGGACACAGGAGCATGCAACAGCTCCATCATCAAGCACCCAAGTTACTAATAAGGCCACCAGTCAAAATGGGGGTAGTAGAGGCCAGGTGGCAAATGGAATTCTGGCCTGAGTCCATCCCACTGGGGCACATTGACATACACCCTCCCAGTTACCACATGTACAGCTAAATTAAACACACCATCTTTCTTGGGTCCTGCACTGCTTCCCCAGCTCATGAAATGAGGAGAGGGATGGTATGGGAGACCAAGTCAAAGAACACTTTCTCCCAGTTGAAACAGTAGGCCAAAGTAATGAGCGCCACCTTACCTGGTAATGTCAGCTGTTGACTTTTCCCTCCTGAAGGTCTGAGAGAGTCAAGGTAATGGGTTCTGTCACGTTCTCATTTAACTCTTCCTGCTTTTCCTGAACAGAAAAATAAGAGTCTTGGAGAATGACACTTCATATAGGAGGAAAAATAAATGGTAAATTCAAGGATCATGTGTTGTAGGGAGGTCACTTGTTCTTCCCGGCTGCCCGGCTAGCTTAGACCAGAAATAATCACACAGAAACTGTATTAATTAAATCACTGCTTGGCCCATTAGCTCTAGCTTCTTATTGGATAACTCTTATATTAATTTAACCCATTTCTGTTAATCTGTATATTGCCACGTGGCTGTGGCTTACTGGATAAAGATCCCAGTGTCTATCTCCGGCGGCTCCATGGCGGCTCTTAACTCCACCTTCCTCCTCCTATGCTATAGGCCAAGCCGGTTCTTTATTCATTAACCAATAAAAAGCAACACATAGACAGAAAGACCTCCCACAGCAGTCATAGCATTAGTAAAGTTTACGCTACATCTGTTGACCTGTAGAAGGCCCTCCAGAGTAAGCAAACTGCTGCTGTCTACCACCCATCACTAGTAAATAACCACCACGTGCCTTTTGTAATAACACACACATTTGAGGGTGTTGCTCTTTCTCATTAAGTAGGCCATTAGCCTAGCAGGTCTGAATGGGGTCAAAGGCAAGAAAAGGATTTGCAGCACCACGAATTGCAGTGCAAGCTACTCTTCTATTTAAGACCGAGGAGCCAACATATTAAATGGTGTTGAAAGGGTTTGACAGAAAGTCGTTCCAGGGGTGACAGGTGAAACCCCTTGATTTAGAATCAAGGTACAATCCTTTAGGTTTGGGGTAAAAGCCATGACCTAGTCCCCAAATTATTAAGAAACAGATCCAAGATTAGGCTTGGGCTTTTCTTTGCATTTGTGTATCTGACTACAGAACATGAAATGATCCCGCAAACTGAGCTGCTCACCCTGGCCTAGGTGTTATCTGACCCACCATCTCATAAGCTAGAGCAGGCTCAGCAGTGCTCCCTCCTCGAGTGGGAGGCTGTGAGGGCGCAGGGACATGGCCTGAGCTGCCCTGAGATTACCAACGTGCCTGTCCTGGCTGCACATCTCATCTTCCTCACACCACAGTTCCACCTCACAATATTTCCATTCAGAGCTTTATTTAAATACTGGCTAACAGACTGCACACCTCTGTTACATGTCCTGAAATGCTAAACCACACCGACTACATTATCTCAGCTCCTTCTGTGGCTTAAATGTGGCCCTCAAATTCATATGGTGGTTGAAATTTAAGTCATGAAGTCATGTGTTAATGGTATTTGGAGGTGGGATCTTTGGGCCAGAGGGATTTGCCCCTGATGAATGAATGTAGGATGGATCAAGTGTGGCTTTGTTAGGTAAGTGAACTCTCTGGCTAGCTTGCTCTGTTAAGTGATACCTTGTATCATGTCTTAATGCTGTAGGAAGACCCTCTCCATTTGCCAAGCAATCTTCCAAGACCATAATCTCATTAACCCCTTTCTTTGTGAAATATTCACAGTGTGGAATTTTGGAACAGCCCCCGAAAATGGAGAAAAACGGCAAGCTCTCTGGCCAACTGGCCTCTAGCTGATTTCAGTCAACAGGTCATGACCAGGTGACCAAAAGATTCCGAAGGATTCTTCCATGCCTTCTTCCTACTTAGGGTTGTCTCTCCGTCAAAAACAGAGCCTCTGCTGGTGAAGCCTCTTCCCTCCTTCTCACGGAGTTTCCCTTTCTGCTCCTGCACTCCCAGGAGAACAGCACCCAGCTCTTGCGCATGTCCCTGAACCTCAATTCTCCTTGTTTGTTCCTTATTTCCTGTCTCCACTTCTACATACCACCTTTCACTAAAGCTTCTTCACGCAAACCAGGTGGGGGGCAAGTTCTGATTTATTCTGGGCCCCTTCTTGAGAAACTGGAAAAGGAAATAAACTTGGCTTACAAATTATTTTATGTAACAAGCAAACACCAGTTGGAAATTGACTGTGGCAGCATTATAACTGAGCTTGTAAGTGGCCCCCAAAGACATGCCTTGGTGGTTAAGCATGTGAAGACATGAATTCAAATACCCAACACCCACATAAGAAGTCAGGAATACAAGACATATACATGAAACACACACACACAGAGACAGACAGACACACATCCATACACACACATACAAGAAATGGCCCCAAAAGATGTGTGGAAAATTTTCTGGGAGAAGACATTAGGCTGTACATCTGCTCGGTGCCTTTTTCTAAAGGAAATGGCCAGAATTGCAAATTTGATAGTTGTTTGGCCAAATTATGAAGGACTAGGAAAGACTAACATTGAAGACTGGTGACAAGGGGTCCTGTGACACTCTGAATGTGACAAATTTTGTTTTTTATGTGGATGTTCACTGTACAGAGGCCTTTAACAAATGTCAAGTTATCTATCCATTGCTTTCTCTAGTCAGCTTATATTTACTCTGTAGCTTATGGGCAAGAGATTGATTGTATAGTGGACTGAATTGTAGCCCCCAGAGCCTAGACATGTCACCAATCTTGAAAAAAATGTAGATGTGATGAAGAGTCTTTTTTACAACTTTTTAAATTGTTTTCATTGACCTATATATTTTTCTCCACTTCCCTCTCTTCCTTCCCCTTCCATTCTACCATTTCCCATGATCTTCAAGCTCCCAATTTACTCAGGAGATCTTGTCTTTTTTCTACTTCCTATGTAGATTAGAGCCATATATGATGTGCGATTCCCCTCTGTATGCTGTGAATGCCATTAGTTAATAAAGAAACTGCTTTGAGCCTGTAGCAGAGCAAGGCAGAACACAGCAAGCCAGGGAAAACTAAACTGAATGCTGGGAGAAAGAAGGCAGAGTCAAGGAGACAGATGCCAGAATTTTACCCGGGAAGCCACAGCCTCATGGCGATACACAGATTAATGGAGATGGGGTTAATTTAAGATATGAGTTAGCCAGAAATATGCTTAAGCTATTGGCCAAAC
>LOJH01044602.1:0-13757 GCA_001685095.1 Ellobius talpinus | reverse complement strand
CCTCCTCCTCCTCCTCCTCCTCCTCCTCCTCCTTATTATTATTATTATTATTATATCACATACTGAATATTTAGTATAGCTAGACAGGGTGATAATGAAATAAAAAGGTAAACAGAACACATGTCTTGTATGTGACAAACATTTATAATTTTAAAAAATACTGTACAGTGTGGTAAGTGCTGTAGGTGAAGTAGATTGTATTATGAGGACATCAAAACTCAGTCTAATTTGGGAGGACAGGGAGTGCTTCCCAAAGAATGCAAAATTTAAGTATAGACTTGATGGCTTGATGGATGAGTAGGAGCTAACCAACCAAAGATAAATGGAATGGAAGGACAAGCTTGAAAAGGCAGTTCCAGACAAAAAGGTCATCATGTACAAAGGCCTACAAGTCACAGAGAACATGGTGTTTGGAGGAAAACTACACTTATTTCAGATCATAGATTTCCAGATCACTTAGCCAGAGTTAAGGAAAAGGCGATTAAATAGAAGTTGAAGCAAAATATCTAAAGTTTTCAGTTTTTATTTATTTAATTTTTTGTTTTAGTTTTCAGTTTTTAGTCATTTTTATTGAAAAATATTTACAGATTCTGATTATGGTTTTCCCTCTCTCAGCTCCTCCTTCATCTTCCTTTTCTCAACTCCCACCCAACTCTACACTTTCTTTCTTTCTTAAAAAAACCTAACTAGCAAAACACAAAAAGAAAAAGGCAAAAAAATACCTCTCACACATACAAAATCTGCACACAAAAAAAACCAAACAGAAATATTCCCACAAAATCAGAAACCAAAATATATATGCAAAAGATAATAAGAGAACAAAATACCCAGACAAAGCTATATGAGACAAAATATCTACAAAAATAGCATTGAGTTCATTTTGTGTTGGCCAACAACTCCTGAGCATGGAGCCTACCCTGAAGTGTGGTTAATATACCCAGTGAGACTCCATTGCAAAAAACTAACTTTTCCTTTCCAACTGGGTACCAATTGCAGATAGCTTCTAGGTTAGGGATGGGAGCCCAGGTCCATTCATCTCTCTGAGTGCTGGGAACCTGTGTAGCTTGAACCTGTGCAGGCTACTACACATGAGCTACTACAGTGTATTACGTTCATATGTGCATTGATCCTGTTGTGTCTGGAGGACACTGTTTCCTTGGACTCATCCATCCCCTCTGACTGTTACAGTCTTTTCACTTCCTCTTCCACATAGCTCCTTGAGACCCCAGAGTAGGGATTTGATGAAGACATCCCATTTAGTAGTGAGTGCTCCTAAATCTGTCACTATCTACACATTGTCTAGCTGTGGGTCTCTGTATTACTTGACATCTACTGCAAGAAGGAGCTTCTCTGATGATGGCTGAGTGAGGCATTGTTCTGTGAGTATAACGGAATGTCATTTATTGCTATATTTCTTTAGCAGAAATTTTTGGTTTCTTTTTTTAATATTCTTCCAGCCTCAAATTTATGAGTTAGTAAATGGTGAATAGAACACATTTTGAACTGAGTTCAAGGCCAGCCTGAACATGATGCAAACATATGGCAAACAAAATAAAACATAGCCCACCATCATATATTTTAACATTATTCTCTTCTTGGCAGTTTTCAACTTCTAATATTTTGCTTTTCTATAACACTATATAAATCATATGGTTTTCTAATTTATTTATTTTCACAATTTAAATACTTTTAATTATATATTGTTGTGTGTAGGTATATGCATATGAGTGTGGGTTCCTAGTAAGGCCAGAATATCCCTTAGAGCTAGAAACACAGTTTTAGGCTACCTAACGTGGGTTCTGGGAATTGAACTCAGGTCCTTCTGCAAGAGTAGTTTGGTGATTTGAATAAAATCATCCCTATAGGCCCAGAGTGAGTGGCATTATTAGGAGGTGTGGCCTTGATGGAGTAGGTATGCCCTTTTTGGAGGAAGCATGTCACTGGGGGTGGGCTTTCCGAAACTGAAGCCAGGCCCAATGTAGATTGGGCCAGCTGGTACAGATGTAGAACTCTCAGCTGCATCTCTAGCACCATGTCTGCCTGCATTCTTGATTGCTTCCAATTATGATGAAAATAGACTAAAACTCTGAAATGTAAGCCAGCCCTAATTACATCTTTTTCCTTATTAGAGTTGCCATGGTCATAGT
Organism: Ellobius talpinus; assembly: GCA_001685095.1. Classification (NCBI taxonomy): domain Eukaryota; kingdom Metazoa; phylum Chordata; class Mammalia; order Rodentia; family Cricetidae; genus Ellobius; species Ellobius talpinus. The sequence goes on along the minus strand of LOJH01044602.1, from coordinate 11,610 downwards.
GTCTCTTCACAGCAGTAGAAGCTCTAAGACAAGCAGTATATACTCTTAACCACTGAGCTATCTCCTAGTCACTTGAGTCACATACATTTATGTTCATTTTTTTCTAATGTCACTACCATTAATAGTCTTTTGTCATTGTCTGTGTTGTCCTTACACTGAAACAACAACCCTATGCTAACAACTTCGTTTTGTATTTTGTTTCATGTCTATCCATTAAGGAAACTTTCCTGGCCTCTTTTCAGTACTATAATCATACTGAGTTTTTCTGTTCTTGGCCATATATAGCTATCCATTCTTTTTTGAATATTTTATTATTTTTAATTTATTTGTGCACATGTGTGTGCACATGTGAGTTTAGGTACCTGTGGAAGCCAGAAATAGTAACAGATCCCCATGAGCTGAGGTTAAGATGGTTGTGAGTTGTCCAATGTGGGTTCTGGGCACAAGTTCTCTAAAATTAGTGGTTCTCAACCGATGGCCCATAACTCCCTTGGCTATCAAAAGATCCTTTAACAGGGATCACATATCAGATAACTGAAAGCCCTGGTCTCTGGCCTCCATCTTTGGAGGCCCCATCCCTGTGCCTGCCAAGAGCCCGCCAAAATGTTGACCACGCCCTCGGTCTATTTAAACTGCTTCCCTGGAAAGTTTCCTCGTAGTCTCTTTTCCTTCCCCCTGGTGGTCATTTTAGCGGCCTCCTGGTTCCCACCCCCAGGGCCATCCAAGAGCACAGGAATCCCATTCAACCTGGATATTTTTTTTAATTTGGCTCATTGTGATTTGGCTTGATTGGAATTTTTGAACTGGCAGAGAGCTCGCTTTAGGAAAAAATCCTAACAATAACCTGTATATCAGCTATTACAGTTATGAAATGACAATGAAAGTAATTGTATGGTTGGTGGTCACCACCATGAGGAACTGCATTAAAGGGCCCCAGCGTCAGGAAGATTGCGAACCACTGCTCTACAAGGACAACCTGTGCTGAGTCATCTCTGCAGACTAGTCACCAGATTTATTTAGCCATATACTGTTTGAAATTGTACACTAATGAAAATTCATATATTGATATATTTATTCAGTACTTTCTATTGCCAGATGTTGTACTAGACAAAAGGCATTATAGCACTAAACAAAATAGATAGGGTTTTTTACTCTTAGGTTTCGTGACATAGCAGTGGCTCCTGAATGCGTTATTGTTTCAGATTATACCTAGGGTCTTATGTATGCTAGATAATCCTTTTCAGTGGGACTATATAAGCTCTTTCAGGTCAACGATGGAATCTAAAGCTTAATAATATGCTTGTTTCCATTTAGAATAACAAAAAAATTGGAGAAAAAAATCAAGATGAGCCGGTAGAAAGATGTTCACACGAATGTTCTTGTGTGGTGTGGACATATTTTGTAGCAAATGGGACATTTATCTAGGACATAATATATTTTGACCTGTAATACTTAACAGAAGAACACTTATATTTGTCAATGGTTTATCACCACAAATATTTGACATGTTTATAAAGTAAACATATATTTGACATGTTCTGATAAACTGTAACTTCTGTACACGAATCTAGAGCTTCTCATCACTATTGACACTCTGGCCCACATAATTCTCATAATTCTCTGTGACTTAATGTTGGTTAGAAGCTGTCATGCATAGGAACATATTTTATAGCATCTATATCCTCTTTCCACTAGATATGAAATAAAACTGTTCCTAGCTTGGGGTAAATAATGTCTTTAGACATTATTACTGTACTTAAGCAATTTTTCTACACTTATGCAATTGGTGGTTGTGGTGATTTGAAAAAAAATGACCCCCAAAGGGAGTGGCATTATTAGGAGGTGTAGTCTTGTTGACATAGGTATGGCTTTGGTGGAGGAAGTGTGTCACTATGGGGGCAGGCTTTGAGGTTTCATTTGCTCAAGCTTTGCTCAGTGTGACACTCAGAAAATTTCTTGTTGCCTTCTGATCAAGATATAGCCAACACCATGTCTGCTTGCACGCTGCCATGCCTCCTGCCATGATGATAAATTATCAAACCTATGAACTATAAGCCGCCACCTCAGTTGAATGTTTTCCTTTTAAGAGTTGCCATGGTCATGGCATATCTTCACAAGAATAGAAACCTTAACTAAGAGTGATTAGATATGGATTTTATTTTTTATGATAGAATTTAAATTAATTCTGACATCAAATCACTTTCTGTTAATCACACCAACTTACATTTCTTTCATATCAATAATTCTTCAAGATGAATAAGTTCTAAAGCAAATTTTATCACCAACAAGATATAGTGTATCAAAACCTTTCCATTCTTACTTTGCTTAAACAGCAACTTTGTTTTATGAACCATAATTTCACTTTTTTCACACTTATTTCATGGGAGGGTGTGAGGGAAGAGAACAGGTTGTGCATGCCATGTCACATCTGTGAAGGTTATAGGACAACTTTTGCAAGTCACTTCTGTCCTTCCACAGTGTGGGTCCCAGAGATTGAACACTGGATACTTGATGATGAACATCTTTCCATGGTAACCATCTCACCAGCTCACTTTTTTATGCTAATGATATGACTTTCACAGAACTCATCAGTTACTGAACACAAATATGTTGCTAAACCAGTCACAAATTGGTTAAGGGATTGCATACCTTGTGATCCCAGTATTATGGAGCCTGAAGGAGTACAGTTGCCATAAACTCTAGGCCAGCTCGAGTTACAGAATGAGTATCAGCTAGAGCCATATGGCAAAACTCTGTGTCAGTAAACCAAAACAAGCAAACTATAAACAGAGATTGGTTTCTTTTACCTGTAGATAAGCCAATGATGTTAAGAGGATAAACATGTATTAACTATATAGTTAACGTCTCAGGTTTCAGTAACCTTGCTGACATTTTGTATAGTCAAAGTAAGGTTTGTTACCATGAGACGACCTAAAGGATCATGTTCTAGCATAACTCCAATTCTAAGAATCACACAAATCCAAAATTTTAACTCCTGATTCTATTAGTAATATCATAACACTAAGCAAGATTTCTGCATTTTGCCTCATATTCCCTTCCTAATAATGCAGGAAGCAGAACACAGAATTTCTGAATATCTACAGAGATATGTGATATAGAAAACTCCTTGGGAAGAATAGAAATAAAAGCTGAGCAAAGTACATAAACCTGTAAGCATAGCATTTGGAGATGAAGCAGCAGGATCAACAGCTCAAGCCATCCTCCATTACACAGAGTTAAAGGCTAACCTGGGCTACATGAGACATTTCCTTTTAAAAAAAATAAAAAATAAACATTGTATATGTATTATTAAGGCTTCATTTTGTATATGTGCAGGGGTTGCTAAGGATGACTCCCAGGACCATCTACATACTAGGTAGGTGCATTACCAACTTAATTTGTCTCTTTATGTAAAATCTAATTGGTTACTAAATAAGGTAAGAATTTCAGAACTATATATAATCCTACAACTGGTAGTTCATTGAAGATAATTGCTTGAAAATTTTTAAATTTTGTGTTTGAAGCACAGTTTCACAATGTAGCACAGGCTAACCTGGAACCCACTGTGTAGCTCAACCTGGCCTAGAACTTGTTATCCTTCTGCTTAAACTTCCCAAGAGCTGGAATTATAGTCATGATACATCACACGTGCCTGATTGTTTTTAATTTAATTTTGTTTCGCTTCTTTTCTCCTTAGGAATTTTTTTCTTATATTTCCTCTAGATGGTGCTCCATAATAAAAAATCATTTTATAATCTAGAAGCTATCAAAAATATATTGAGCCAAGAGATACACCCACTATATTCCAAAATCTGTATTATATTTCATCTATATAATTCATATGATGCTAGGAATATGAAACAGATTTATACATCCTACATTTTACAAGGTTATTTAATATAGCACAAACCACCATCTGTATGGACTACTATCATCTGTTACACTGCATACCAATTCCATTTCTCATGTCTGTATTATGACATACAGCCACTAATTGGTATTAGAAATACAGTACCCTATTGATCTGCTAGGTGCTGTGTTTCACTCATAGAATAAAGGTTTATAGAACATGGAACATCCTAAGGTAGGTGTGGTGCTTTGAATAGGAATGCCCCCATAATCTCATGTGTTTGAATGCTTGGCCTACAGGGAATGGCACTATTAGGAGGTGTGGCCTTGTTGGAGAAAGAGTATCACTGGTGTGGCCTTGTTGGATGAAGTGTAACACTGTGGGGACAAGCTTTGAGGTTTCATATGCTTAAGCTATGACCAGTGGGACTTATTCACTCCCTGTTGACTATGGATCAAGATGTAGAACTCTCAGTTCCTTCTTCAGCACCACGTCTGCCTGCATTCTGCCATGATTCCTGCCATGATGATAATGGACTAAACCTCTGAAACTGTAAACCAGCCCCAATTAGATGATTTCATTTATAAGAGTTGCCATGATCATAGTATGTCTTTATGACAATAGAAACCTTAATTAAGACAGGAGAGAATGGCAGTTTGCTTAAGGGATATGGTCACCAGTTAGTCAACCATGCTTCTGTGGATGACCTCACATCTTTGAATATATGAGCAGCACAAATTGGACTGGGTGGGTTAGGGATATAGAGACAGAAGATGGATCTGTGAGGAGTTAAGGGAAAAAGTGAAAGGGACTCTAATCAAATACTTTGTATGTATGCATGAAATGCTTAAAGAATTAAAATATTAATTTTAAAATGAATAATTCTGCAGAAAAGTATAGGACACCTAGAGTTACATTTATTTGTAGTTCTACAGAAGCATCATCAACACTATAAAGATAAAATGTTTTATCTATATTATAGTCTATTGTTACAATATTTTATTAAATCAAAATATTAAAACTTTAATTTAAGCACCAGATATATCCTATATTGATTTGACTTTTATTAAAAGTAGTAAACAAAGTTAAATCAATTGTAATAATTTTGCTGTAGCATTTAATCTCTTTGTTCTGGTTTGTACAGTATATGTCCCCCCAAAGTCTCTTGTGTTGAAAGCTTGGCCTCCATCTGGGAAGGGATGTAAACTTTTGGATATGGGGCCTAGTGAAAGAAAGCCAGGCTATTGGAGGCATCATCTTGTAAGAGATATTGGACTCAAGTAACCATGGACTGAAATCCTTTTCTGTGATTTCTCTTAGCTATTTAGTATAGCAAAGGAAAGCAGACTATCAGATTCTTTATTCTTCACTATCTCATTTTATAGTCTTCTTATGGGACTGACTACAAGTCTGATATCCTACCGTAGCTCTTCTTACTCTCATTCTGAAGGAAAATGATGACAATTCTTTGATATCTCAACATTTCACATTTAAATTAAACGTTGTTTAAAAGACAAGATTGCTATCTCTGGATGCTGTGTGTGTGTGTATGCACACCCATGCAAGTACTGCAGAGTTATTTGTCATACTGGAGTTCAACCCCAGGGTGCCTCATATGCTAAGCCTATGTTCTATAGCTGAGTATATCCATAGTCTTACATTTTTTTGTATGGATTCTTTCCTATCAGATCTTGAAGCTAGTTGCCATTTTAAAATAATTACTCACCCGGTAAATATTTAAATGCAGCCAACATTGCTTATTTTGTTTTCTCTTTGCACCAGCTGTTATTACTGGGAATTTTTTAAGTAATTAATTTTTAAAAAACACAGGAGCCTGTGTACCTCATAGTTGGCATGGAACTTCGATATGTAGCCAGTAACCATGAACTCCTAATCTTCCTGCTTCACCTCCAAAGTACTGCAAATAACCATCAGGCCTGACATAATTTAATTTTGTTGGCAGGATCTCGTGTATCTTAGGGGATATGACATGTCACTGTGTGGTTGAGGATGGCCTTTAACTTGTAAACATATTTCTTTTTTCATTTCCCCAGTGATAGAATTACAGGCATGTATTACTACAATGCCCAGTTTATTCAGTGCTAAGAAATGAACCTAGGGCTTCGTTTATGGATCCACCTATGTGAATTAAACCATTTCACCAGCCTCTTGAAATTGTTTTGGGATCTTCTTTATCCAACACAGATATGCTATTTTTCTCTTCTCTTTTCTTCTCTCTCTCTCTCTCTCTCTCTCTCTCTCTCTTGTTTTGTTCTGATGGTTTTTTTGTTTTTTGAGACAAGGTTTCTTTGTGTAGCCCTGGCTGTTCTGTAACTCTCTCTGAACTCTCTCCATACATTAGGCTAGCCTTGAACTCAGAGATCCAACTGCCTTTGTCTCCCGAGTGCTGGGATTAAAAATGTGAACCACCACTGTCTGAGAAGAGATGCTATTTCCAAAACCATTTTCATTTTATACGCACAGTGGAATTCATATTACATCCACAACAGCATTTTTTCTTAGTGTAGACTTAGATACACAGAGATTTTATAAAACCTCTTCAAGAATATTTATTCTTTCTTTATGAGTAGGTCAAGATTCCCTCTAACATTCAAAATAGAAATTTTAAAAATCTGGAAAAATAATTAATAATCAATAGCCTAGATGTTCCTGAATAGTCACGATTCCCTCTAACATTCAAAATAGAAATTTTAAAAAGCTGGAAAAAATAGTTAAATCAATAGCCTAGATATTCCTGAATATCTAGAAATTCGACGTTGCTTAGCCAAACAGCTGGAGAGTCGAAGGTGTCCTTCAAATTCTAAACAGGTGTTTGTCAGATATTCAGCAATTCCCTGGCTGGGTAGGGAAACACATGCCTGTCATTTTTGCACTCCAGAAGCTGAGAGGAGTCCAAGGTCAACCTAGGTTATTTGATAAGTTTTAAGCAAGGCAAGGCTACACAGAGAGACATGGTCTCAAAACAAACAGTAGTAACAATAAAGACATAACCTGAAGCTGATTGAGTTTAATTTTTTTAGACAGGCTTGTCTTAGTACCCTGGGCACTACAATTTCAGATTGAAAAGTCTAAATCAGACTGATTCAGAAAACAGTTCTTACTCTTTTTAATTTAAATTATTTCATAATTTCATATATGAGTACTGTACTTACAGCATTTTTCTCCTCCCACTCTTCCTGTGCCCCCTCACTCAAATTCATAACCTCTTCTTCAATTATTGTTATGTAAATATATATACATATGTATATACTATACAACTTCCTGAATCCATTTATTGTTGTGTGAATATGTGTCTGTGTGTATGTACACACACACATATTTGTCTAGGTAATACACACACATATGTTTAGGAAAGACCTATATATGTATCTATACATATGTGTATGTATATATACACGTGTATATATGTTAGGGAAGACCTATATATGTATATGTATACATATATACAAACACACATATATAGGTTTTTGGAAGATACACACACATATATTTATATATATGTTTAGGGAAGACCATGTGGGATTGAATAAACTTATCAGAGAACTCATCCTGTAGAAGGTTGAATCTTTCTAAGTGCCACTAATTGCCTATAGCTCTTTATAAAGGGATGATGTCTTATGAGACTTCTTTGATGCAAAGGCAATTTGTGTTGTCATTGTGCTGGTATTGTTAAGGCGAACATATTGTTGAGATTTCATAGTTGTAGCTTCCCTGTCATATATAGAAGACACTGTCTCATAGCAGATATCCTGGCCCTCTAGCTTTTATACTCTTTCTGACCCTTCTGCTATATTCCCTGAGGTTTAGGTATAAGGGATGTGTGTAGTTGTATCAGTAGAGAATGAGTTACCCCAGGGCCATTTGATCTCTGCATTTTGACCATTTGTGGATTTCTGTAGTGATCTGTAATGGGGACTTTGTTAAGTCACTGCTGTAGGAAGGGTTGCAGATTGTGGTTACCCGCCTACTGGGGCGTGGCCTCTTATACTGTATACATGGATGCAGAGCCTGCATCCGGCCCTTTTTTCCCTCCTTTTAGCTGGCTGCTCATTCGGATTGTTGGATTGCTTGATTCGATCTATGTCCTCCGTCCAAGCAGAGAATTCTGATCTCTGAGTTTACCCCTAAATAAATACTATCTATTTCTGAGCTAGTATGGGATTTCTTTTAAGTGTCCGTTCATCAAGTCACTGAATATTAGGGATAGCATTGTCACTTTGTGTTTTGTAACTTGATTGAAACTATATTAAAAAGCTGGGCAGTGGTGGTGCATGCTTTTAATCCCAGCACTCGGGAGACAGAGGCAGGCGGACCTCTGTGAGTTCGAGGCCAGCCTGGTCTACAAGAGCTAGTTCCAGGACAGGCTCCAAAGCTACAGAGGAAACCCTGTCTCAAAAAAACAAAAAAGAAACTATATTAATATATTATATAACAAATATATACATATATATTTATTTAAATAATCAAAATAATGTTTCCCTGTGGTTTTTTCGAACTGCCTTAGCATTATCTATTCCTCTTTCTCCCTCCATATTGTCCCCTCCCCACTCAAAGCCTGTTCATTTTTCTCTTTTCCCCTCTAGAGCACCTTTGTCCTACTATCCCTTGTTATGCAATTACTGCTCCCCATTCTGCCTCCATAGTTTCTTATTGCTTTTCTGGTATACGCAATTAATACAGGTAATATAATCACATCTAAAGCTTAGGAGCTAGGATCCACAAACAAGAGAGATTGTGTAACATGTGTCTTTCTGGGTCTGGGTTATTCCACTCACTGATATTTTCTAGTCCTATCCTTTTACCTGAAAATTTGATGATTTAATTTTCCTTCATAACTGAATAGAATTTCAGTACATAAATATGCCACATTTTCATTATTTATTCATCTCTTAAAGGATATTTATGTTGATTCCATTTACTAGCTATTATGAATAAAGCAGTAATGAACATGGATAAGCAAGTATCCGTAGAGTAGAATGTCTTGTTCTTAGGGAATATGCCCAGGAATGGTATAGCAGAATCATATGGTAAACCTATATTTAGAGGGTTTTTTTAGAGTTCTCCCATACTGATTTCCATAGTGGCTTCTCCAGTTTGCAATCCCAACAGCAAATGAGGGGTCTCCTTTCCCCTAAGCCTCCGCTGCATTTGTTGTCAGCTGTCGCTGTTCTCTTGTTCTTAGCTGTTCTGAGTGAGGTAAGATAAAAATCTCAAAGAAGTTTTAATATACACTTCTCTAGTTTCTAAGGATGTTGGTCACATTTAGAGCTCTTTGTAAACCATATTTCTTTCTTTTTTAGAGAACACTGTTGAGATCCATACCCCATTTTAGTTGGATCATTTGTCTTCTTGACTTTATTTTTCAATTCCTTTGTATATCCTTAATATTAACCCATTATCATATTTATTTCTGGCAAAGATTCTCTCCTACTTGGTGGGCTTCCTCATCACTCAATTGATTATTTCCTTTACTATATAGAAGATTTATCGTTTTATAAGTTTCCATTTGTCAATTGTTGGCCTTAATTCCTAAGTCAGTTGAGTCCTATTTAGAAAGTCTTTTCTTGTTCCTATACCTTATAGGGTATGACTATGTTTCCTCTAACAGGTTCAGCATTTCAGATTTCATAATGAGGCCTTAGATCCCTTTGGACTTTGTTTTTGTGTCGAATTTCATTCTTCTATGAATAGACATCTAGTTCCTAGGAACATTTACTGAGGATGTGGTCTTTCCTCCAATATGTATGTTTGGCAACTTTGTCAAATATTATATGTTTTAATTTTGTATATTTATATCTGAGGCTTCTATTTCATTCTATTGATTTATATGTCTGTTTTTGTGCAAGTACCAGTATGTCTTGAAGTCCGAATGGTAATCCCTCCAGCATTACCCAATTTGTATAACTGTTTGGGGAGGATTAAGAAGTGTGTCTTTGTTGGAGGAGATGTGTTAGAAGGTCCATGCCATTCCCGTTAGCACTGTCTCTGTCTCCTCTGTCTCACTCCCTCTCTTTATCTCTCTCAGTCTTGTGTCTGTGGATTAGGATTTAAGGTCACAGCTAGTACTCTAGTGCTATGCCTGTCTCTCTGCTGCCTTGCTCTCCATGATTATCCTGAACTCTAAGCATATGGAACTGTGAGCCTCCAAATTAAATGCTTTCTTTTATGAGTTGCCTGGGCCATGGTGTTTTGTTATGTCGATTGAAATGTGACAAAGGCACCCGCCCTGTTTCATTTAATGTCTTTGAATTTCTTTTCCATTTAGGATGATGTCAGCCATGGATTTGTCATTTATAGTCATTTTATGTTGAGGTATGTTCCTTCCAGTCCTACTTTCTCTAGGACTTTTACCATGAAGGCATTTTGAATTTTGTCAAACAAACGCTTTTCTGCAGATTCTTAGTCTCTCATGAGATTTTTATTCTTAAGTCTATTTATATGATTTATTGCATTTATTAGCTTGCCTGTATTGAACCTTCCCTTGATCTCTTGGATAAAGCCAATTTGATCCTGCTAGATGATATCTTAAAAATACACCTCTATTTAATTTGCAAGTATTTTATTAAGGATGCTTTTATCTACATTCATCAGGGACAGTGGATGGTAATTTTTTTCTTTATTTTTCTTTTATCTTTCCCTTGTTTTGGTAACAAAAAGACATCATAATCCTAAACATATAAGTGCGGAACTCTGGTGCACCCAGTGTTACAAAAAGTAGGTTAGTGGACTCAAAGACACAGATGAACTCTAACTCATGGAAAATTAGAATAGACAAGTCATCTGAACAAAAATCAACAGACATTATAATTCAATAAAATTATTCGTCAAATTGACCTAACAGGTATTTAAATTCCATTCCACATAAACACCAAAAAATATCCACTGTACTTGTGTGCTGGATAGGATTTATGTCAACTTGACATGAGATAGTTATTGGAAAAGAGGAACCTCAGTTGAGGAAATGTCCCCACCAGATGGACCTTGGGCAAGCCTGTGGTGCATTTTCTTGCTTGATGATTGATGTGGGAGGGCCCAGCTCACAGTTGGCAGTGCCGTCTCTGGTCTATATAGTTCTAAGTGCTTTAGGAAAGCTGGCTTTGCAAGCCATGGGAAGTGAGCCAGTAAGTAGCCATCCTCTATTTCTCCTTCAGTTCCTGCCTCTAGGTCCCTGTCTTGACTTCCTTGGATGATGGACTATAAACTCTAAGATGAGATAAACCTGTTCCTCTCCAAGTTGCTTATGGCCATGCATTTTATCACAAGAGTGGAAACCCTAACTAAGTCAACTCAGCAGCCCATGAAAGCTTCTCTAAAATAGGCCATGGACACAAGGCAAATGTTAGCAAATTCAGAAAAATGGAAACATCATTGTGTATCCTTTATAGCCACAATCTAATAGAGCTTGAAATCAGCAGAAAATTGAATCTCTAGAAAGTATACAAACTATTGGAGATTAAATAATGTATTTTTGAACGATTAATAAGGCAAAGGAAAAATTAAGAAAAAATTTTAAAAGAAATCTTAGAACTAAATAAAAATTAAAATACAACATATTAAAACCTCTAGGACACATTAAAAGCTGTCCTAAGAAGGAAATTTATTGCTCTAAGTAACCACATTTGATATTTAGAAAGAGTACAAATAAATGACTTAATAGTACAACTCAAGAGTTTGAAAAACAATAAACTGGAGCTGGAGAGATGGCTCAGAGGTTAAGAGCATTGCCTGCTCTTCCAAAG
>LOJH01044595.1:0-13758 GCA_001685095.1 Ellobius talpinus | reverse complement strand
TTTCTTTATTAACCAATGAAAGTAACACATAGACAGATAACCCTCCTCCATCGAAGGCCCTATTCTGAGAAATCTTGGTATGATTCCTTGTATTTTCCTCTAACTGTTTCAAAGTGTCAGGTCTTACATTAAAGCCTGATCTATTTAGAGTTGAACCGTGTGCAGAGTGACAGACAGGATCTAGCCTATCACAAATGGCTTTACTGTTTTCTTAGCAACCATCAACCCAAAAGACACAACCACATTGCTACAACATCTTTCCATCCGGAGACAGACGATGTCGGCTGGGTCACAGTTTCAGCAAACTTGATGAAGCATTGCTTAAAACCGAAGAAGATATGATTGTAAGTCAGTGAGTTTAATACTGATTTAATTACATCATCTCTTTTGTAAGGATAGCTATGGTAAATCCTCCTCATTGTTTTACAATGGAAACACACATATACCCACAGGTGCGAGTCTCTCAGCTGTAATTAATGATGTACTTTTATCCTCTATTATTGTGTGGAAAACATTCTGATGCAAACTAAATGAAGCAGAATCGTTCGGAGTGATAATTCCAATGCACTGATTAATGATGCCAAATAGCTCTGCGTTCCTCAGTCAAATTAAAACATTTACAGTCTGGAAAGCATAAGGGTACCCCAAAATTGATGTTTTCCCGCTAATCATTTTTCCTTCACAAAAAGCACCTTATCTACTTTCACTGGAAGTAAATTCCCAGAAATCATCGAGTATACCATACTCAATGTATAAATAAAAAGCAAAACCTATGTCACAGTTTTGTTCTTTGAAGCATCGTTTAGCTATCAGGCAAAGCTAAATTCCCATCAATGATAGAGGAGAAAGGCGAGGAAAACATCCTCTGTAAAGGTTTATCAAAAAAAAAAAATTTAGTGCTGGGGACACGCCCCAGCAGTTAAGAATACTTGCTCTTCTTGCAGAGGACGCAAGTTTGTTTCCCAGCACCCAGAGGGCAGCTCACAACTGGGTGCAACTTCAGTTCTGGAGAAACTAATGCCTCTTCTAGTCTCTGTAAGGCTCTCCGTATGTGGTACACATAAACTCACACAGCTTTGAACACATATGAATAATAATTAATAATAATAATAATAATTTAAAGAAATATTTTGAAGTGTCTCACAAGGTACTTTCTATTGCAATTTAACCAAGCACAAAAATATCGTATAGCTTTGCTAATGGAACATTCTAGAAAGGTAACATTCATAGCAACTGAAAGTGGAAAGGTGACTGACAGAAGCTGGAGGGAATAAGGAATTCCTGGTTAAACAGTTGCAGAGTTTCAGCTTTGCAAGATGAAAAGGAGTCGGAAGATGAGCGATGGTAATGATACAATGTGGGAATGAGGACATGAAAGGGCTCCCTGCATTCCTCCCCAGTAACCAGTTCCTCTGCTCCGCTGCTGCCAGAGATCGTCGGAAAGGGAGTCCTCTTCATTATTAAAATGACCGATTTCAACTGGATAGACCGCAGTGTCTCATTCCCAGCACCCTCAGTGAGTCAGTCTGGAAATTAAGTGTCTAGACATACCTGCAAGCTTGCAAATGGTGAAGGCTGAGAAGGCAACAAGTTTCATTAAACATCGCTAAACTGTGCCTTCACAAACAAATTCACATAGACAAGAACATCTTGACACATGTTGTTCTAACACCCATATATCCACATGTTCAGAGATTGGGCTGCCTTTCCAAAGTTAAATTATTTCCAGCTCTGCCAAATGTGTAAGTGAGCTAAAAACTGAATCTTAAAGAAATTAAGCTGTATTATTAGTATGTAGGAAATATTTTTACATATTAATTTAACCAGTGTGCCACTAAAGAGAAAACTCAACTTTCTCCATTTGTCTGGCACCATACAACCTGAAACCTGTGGAGCCCTAGGTGCTGCCTAACCTTCCACCCTGAGGATCCCACACTGGGAGCTGATTTTCCCTCCGCAAGAAGGACCAAACACAGGTCTTCTGAGCAACTCTGACTGTGTCCATGTTTTTGTCCAAGATGAGAATATGGTTTGCTATTTCTGGCAAAAGGGCAGAGAACATCCAAGGTTGTGAGTCTAACTTCTGTCTCCTGTGATTGACCGGCCCCTTCTGCAAGCACAGCATCCAGCTTCAAAAGAAGGAAAGGAGTTTTCCTTTTCCAGGATTAAGCAAACAAAAGCCTGGGGTGGGAACATATTCACAGACCTTGGGGCGACGGTTAGGTGGATGTTTAAAGAAAGAAACGAATTAACAGCACAATAGAACTATTATTTTTAAAGAAAGGAAAGCCAAATAGGACAAGAACCTACAAAGGCTATAAAAACTGTTTCAACAAAAATGACACAGAAGAAAACTACCCCGTGAAGATCAGTGGCTTAAAAGGAAGAGGTTTACCACTGGCTAGTTCATGATTCTGAGATGTTTAGGCAAACTATACCAGTATACATAAAGCACTCAAATGTCCCAGCTTAAAAGGCATAGGCTCCAGAGTGCACATGCCTTCCCGAGCGCCTCTTGGAGTCCCATAAGGAGGAATAGTAATTTGCATAAACCTGCTTGAACTCCTTGCAACAGGAATAGACAGGATGTGTTTTTATATTTAAAAGTCTCTCCATGCCCTAGCATGAGAAAATCCTTCCCCTAATGCCTCCCAGATGTATCCCATACCTCCCCATCCTTCCCCAACATTGACAGCTTCTGAGAGACGGTGGCATCTGAAGTAGCATGACCATTTGAGAGTTGGCATCACTGAAAGAGAAAATGCAAGGTGGTGGTAGGGACTAGGAATGGGAGGCTTGGGGATAGAGAAAATCATGAACATAAGCAGAAGATCTTAGAGTGTAGAATAACTGACATGGCAGAAATCATCTTCTTCATATGGAAGAAGTAAGTGAAGGTCATTAATAATTTAGACAGCTCAGTAATTGATATTATGTCTTAGAACCCAGGAAATATTTAGGATACTGATTGTCCTAGTTTTCTCTCTGTTGCTATGATAAAAAAAAAAGGCATTCTTACAAAAACACAGCCTAGGAGAGGAGAGGGTTTATATGGCCTATGCTTCCAGGACACAGTCCATCACTGAGGGAAGTCAACGCAGACACCCAAACCAGAACATGATGCAAAAACCATAGCGGAAAGGTGTTCACAGGTACATGCTTAGCTAGCTTTCTTATACAGTCTACAGCCACCTGCCCAGGGAATGGTGGCACCCACGGTGGGCTAGGCCCTTCTATATCAACCAACAATCAAAACAATTCCCTACAGACATTCCCACAGGCCAGTCTAACCCAAGCAATTCCTCCACTGTGACTCCCTCCTCAGGTGACTGACCCTAAGGTATGTCACATTAACAGTCAAAGCTGACTAGGACATGAGGAAATATTAAACACTTTCTGATAAACTATAATGGGAATATGAACTAAGACATCAATCTTTCCTTCCTTGTAAAAGGATTGTATTTTATTAACGCTATATTAGTCTTAATAGATAACATTATAAGTCCTCATTATATTAAAGAGACAAGTAGACTAGCTACTAGACCACTCAGTTCTGGTCAGTGATGAGCTCTCCCAGTGACTACAGTCTTAATGTCTATTGAGCCACCTTAGGTTTTAGAGAATTCCCCATTAGGGACTGGAGAGATGGTTCAGAGGCTAAGAGCACTGATTTTTTTCCCCCGTAGGACCCTGGCTCAATCCCCAGCACCCATATAGCAGCTTGCAACCATCTGTAATTCTAGGTCTATTCTTCTGGATTCTGCAGGCACTGCACATACATGCTGCACAGATATACATGCAGGCAAAACACCCCTACACATAAAATAAATAAATACATTTTTACAAAGAAAGGAAGAAAATTCCCCATTAAATTTTAAGGCTGGGCTTGGGGTGTGGATCATTTGGCGAGATGCTTGCCGAGCCTGCGCCAAGCCCTGGGTTCCATCACCAACACAGTACAATGTGGAGCACAGATCCAGACCCGCACTCGGAAGGTGGAGGCAGCACCATCAGATTATCTTTGTCTAAATGGTGAGCTCAGAGTTTAAGGCCAACTTTGGCTCTATGAGACTCTGTTTCAAAAATAATCTTTTTCCAAATCAAGGTCTTCCCATCATTTTTTTAAAAAAACAGATGGTGGTGACAAGAGACCACTCCACAGGTAACAAGATTTAAGCCACTAGAACCTACTGAGTGGCTTGTGGGAACATTGGCCTGTGCCTCATTATAAAGATGGCAATGAAGGCAACACATTATTCTTAGATACACCAGCAGTGTCCGGTGTAAGCTTTGGGACAGTATTTAAATAGCTACTCAAGGAAACAATAAAGCCTCCCAAAATACTCTAGGTGTCGTCCAAACTTAGACTAAGTAGGAAATATCAGGGGAATTTTATCTTCTCTATCAAACAATAAACTCTCAGAACTCTGTGATACACAGAGCCAGAAAAACAGGGGGTGGGAACTTTGTTCTTACTGGAGAGTCAATGTGCTAATAAAAACATTCATCAAAGGGCTTGTAGGGCTTTGCAGTATTGATGTTAAACAATGTAGTAGTTATTGGCCCAAAGTAATAGACTATACTTAAATATCATGACCAACTAAACCATAAAAACAGAGAAAAGGTAAAGTTAGAAGCCAAAGATCCAAACACCAAAGAAGGTAAAATAAATAAATAACAAGCTAAACAAAACAGCCTAGAAAGAGAAAGACAGAGACAAATATGGAGGACGGGGTGGGGTAGCAGAGATTAATAGTCTCTCTGCTAGTTCCTTCAAAGCATTTTGCTAAAGAATTCTGTATACCCGGAGTTACCTCATGGTTTTTCCCAAGGGTTGCATAAAGTAATATTTGGGGCTGAACATAAGATGCATAGTCCAGAGATTGGAAGATGGCTCAGTGGAGAAGAGCGCTGGCTGTACAAGCATGAAGTCCCGAGTTCAAATCCCTGGCACCCGTGTCAAAGGTCAGTCCTGGCCACCTTGCACCTGTAATCCCAATGCTGTGGATGACAAAGAAAAGAGGACCACTGGGGCTTGTTGGCCAGGCAGACTAATTAAGAAATTGAAACAAAATCTGTCGGGAAAAAAAATCCTGTCTCAATGGAATAAGATAGAGTGAAACAATAGGACACCCAATGTCCTCCTCTGACCTCCACAGCCACAGGTCCCAGAAATGCACACGTGTAGTATGCAGATAACACATACACACACCAATCAAACAAAACGCAGTCCAGAATTTCTTGCCCAGGTAAATTTCATGGCAGCACCAAGGCCCTACAAGGATGTCACTAGCACCGCAACAAGGCTGCCACAAGTGCCCTTGCCCGTACCATCTCATATATACCACGTGACACTAAGGGGCATACTGAGCAGCCGCCGAATTCCCACACCTCCTTGATGCTGCTACTGTGAGCATCTCTCCCATTTCCAGATATAAACATCTTTACAGAGGCCATAGACATGCCCTTAAAGTGAGAGCGGGGACTGAGCCCGGACCTTCAGAGTGCCAGGGCTGAGGTACCAGCCGATAGCCAGTGCATGTCTGACACTGAAGTCTGCCAAAATTCAAAGAAAAACTTGACAAAGTGCCAAATCCTGGCACTATCTTCAGAGAGCCTGCCTTAGCTCTCTGGGATTAGGCCCAGGGCTCCGCATTCTAACACATATTTTAGGCAATTCTGGTGCATATTGTCAGCATGACACTAAGAAATCTATAGTAAATTTGCCTTTTGAGAAAAAGTGTAATTATTGGATTAGATATTTCTTAACTTTTAACTTAAGCATATGATTATCTCCAAAAAGTAAAATCCACAGGAAATTATTAAATTTTTTTTCTTTTAGGCTGTTTTATATCTTTATATATAGTTATAGAGACAACTGAAAAAATATATTTTTAAGTGTTTCATATACATATAAAATGGTGGCTTAACATTTTGGAAACCAAATTTTTTTAAAGGTTCTTCCCCAATCACTAATATTTTCACTTTGAGGGAGGCTTATGACCCTCAGTTAGCATTTTTCTTTGAAGTCTTGGTCTGTCCTCTGTACCTTCCAAACATGGATTGTCTAGAATCTTTCAGTTATGTGTCACTGAGGATGAGGGGACACTGTACCAGGATGGTGAGAAAGTCCAGAGTTCATTCTGACAATGCATCCTGCTGTGCAGAGAAAAGAAAGCAAAACCAGAGGAGGCAGTTTCAGGGAAGCTTCAAGAGCTACGTGATTTGGGGCATCAGAAGGACATGGATGAGAACCTCAGTTACCACTAAAAGCACGTGACTGAGGCAACTTGGGTTTCTGTCAGAGGTGTAGGTAAGAGACAAGGCAACAGAATGGCTGTAAAGATCTCCTCTCACCCATGAAAGTAGTTGAGGCTCAGCTGGTCCAATGAGACTGAGGTAGACTGTCAAAGCACACAGCCTACTCCTTAAGTAGATTCATGATACCACAAATTCATGGCTTTAGCTGAATACTATGTACCAAAGATGCAACATCTATTCAACATAATATCTGGGCTCCAATTATGTGCTAACATAAGTCCGATACTGGGCTGATATATACTGAGGTGTGATCATAATATCTGAACTCCAATTATACGCTGACATTTGTGCCTAATACTGGGGTAACACAGATGGAGGTGTGTTCTCTGTACCCAATGAGTTTTCAGCATTTTAGGACAGACGAGTTGTGCCACCTCCTAATCAGGTGTTTCCTAAAGACACAACCAAGTTCCTGAAACTCTGGGGTGGTGGTGGTAAATTGTAAAGTAGAGAAAGTGACAAATTTTTCAACTGTGCCATCAAATGAGAGCATCTCCGAAGACTAAGACACTAATACATGATGCAGTGGCGTTCCTTGGTGTCTTTTGGAAAGATAACTAGAAGTGGGGCTCTCCATAAAGCCCTATCAACACACAAGCAGTTGAAGAGCAGAAAGAGATGGAGCCATGACTTAGGGCACTCAAGTGCATGCTTGGAGAGGGCAGTGCTGACGAGGGGCATGACCTATGGGAGGATTTGCTGTAGTCTCTTATTCCCAGAAGTATAACATGGGTAAGTGATTGGAGGAAGGGAATGGTACCCAATAGACCAGAGAGTAAAAGCATGGCCCTGTACTCTCTCAGCATCATTGGTTCCCTAAGAGATGAAAGTCTTTGAAAGGTACATGTTGAGATGAGGCCAAATATCATCCAGTTCTTACTACCTAGCAAACATGCTAATGATAAAGACCATTCTTGAAGGCATTTAATAAGCCACTGAAACAACTACACTGGTTAAAACAGAGAAGCTGGAGGACTGCCTTCTTTCAACCCTTGCATACTAAAAACCAAAGGAGAAAAAGAATTATTTGGAAATCCTATGGATTCAGAAGGTACTTCAATGTACAAATATGTACTGAGCTGCACAACCAAATGCAGGGCTGCCATATTAAAGATCAAAGATATTTTCTACCACTAGATAGATCTACAGGAGATTTTTCAATACCCAGATTTGACTTCTGGCAAGTTGAGATAGTAACATTAATATCACGACTCTTGTTTTATAGATATTTGAGGTTGAGAGGAGTGGATCATGAATGTAAGAATATACTGAAATGTTAAAATCCCTCATGAAGAATCATGATTCCTCTCATTGGCATCTCTACTGATAGTTTACAACCTTGACCCGAAAGCAACTTGCAGAGGAAATGGGTGATTTCATCTCTTAACTTCCAAGTGACAGTCCATCACTGAGTGAAGCCAAGAAAGAAGCCTAGAGGCAGGAATTGAGGCAGAGACCACGGAAGAGTGGTGCTTACTGGCTTGCTCCCAGGTTCATGCTCACTTTCTATTCTTATACATCCCAGGCACACCTCTTGCCCAGGGATGGCACTGTGCCCCTCATCATGTCCTTGGCCCTCCTGTATCAATTAGCAATCAATGAAATTCCCTACAGACAACCCCACAGGCCAATTCAATTGAGCTTCCTTTTCAATAGGAAGCAAAATAGGATAAAGACACCACAAGAAAACCATTTCTCTTATGAATGTAGATAAAAAAATATTCTAAAATCATAATCAAACTGACTTATACACTAAATCCAGCAACATACAAAAATAATTGTGAACTATGATCAGGTGGGACTTATCATAACAATGAAAGGTTGGTTTGAGTTAATAACTTTTCATTTCAAGAGAGGCAATAAGAACATTTGACAAGATTCAAATGTCTTGATAAAACCATTCTCTTTACACTAGGAATGGGAAAGACAGGATTTAAAAATCTACAAAGGCACCTACTATTGCAATGAATGACAAAAGACTACATGCTCTCTCTGCACCTGGGAAAAGGGACAACAAAGGGTTACTTGTTTGAAAACAAAGGGCTTCTTGTTTCTATCACCCAGTTTACCAGTATAATGGAAACTCTGTCAAGGACATTGGATTTGATGGGAAAAATAAAACTACTGTTGACAACCTTATGATCCTGTAAACAAAATGTTAAGGAATCAAGCAGACATTTCAATCCAGGTGATAAGTGCATTTGACAAGGTTTCTGAATACAGGATCAATATACAAAAGGAAACTGCATTTCCATACACTTACAATGAGTGCCCAAAAGTAAAATTATGAAAATAACGATTTACAGTAGCCTCAAAAACAAACAGGTGCAAATTCACCAAAGAAACTACACATTCTGTTTCCTGGCAACTATAAATCATTCAAAGAAGCTAAGATTTGTGTAAATGAAAAAAGAAGCACATTGTTGGATTGGGTGACTAATGCTATAAAATGTCAATATTTCCTCTAAACTGAGCTCCAGATTCAATGTAACTGTACCAGAAACCCAGTTGATTCTCTTTAGAAACTGGCAGGCTCAAGTGGTGGTTACCTGTGGTACCAGCTCCAAGGAAGGGGAAGATGGGGAGACAGAGGAAAGGTAATGAGAGTGAGAGAGGAAGGGAGAGAAGTTGATCCTCAGATTCTTATGGAGCTGCAGGGGGTCCACAAAATCCAAAACTATCTTCAAAAGTAAGAACTAAAGAGGGCTCAAATGAACTAGTTTCAAAACCAGTAAGAGATCAGGGCAGTAGCACAGCTTAGACAGCAAGAGGAAATATGGTGAGTTCTAAGACCTGCCTGATCCAGAAATTCGGGTCAGTATAGGATACAAGACCCTACCTTAAAAACAAATGAAAAAATAAATAACTTGCAAGAAAAAACTGGCAAATAAGAATGTGCGGTGTTAATATGAAGATAAACAGCAGTGGACCGGAATAAAAGTCTAGAAGTAATAACAAGTGCTGACAGTCAACAGAGTTTGGAACAAGTGTCAAGCCAATGAGATAGAAAAAGAACAGCATGGGACCCCTTTAGCCTTAGCTCAAGTTTTAGTGTTTAAGATTGAATCCAAGGCCTCAATGCTGTACCCACAACCCACAAACAGTCTCTTCAATTAATGGTGCTGGGGAATATGGATATTCATAGGCAAAAGCATGACTATAGCAGGTGCTTCTCTCGAACCATTTATACAGATTTTATTAAAATGCATCAAAGGACCAAGTATAAAAGCTAAGACAAATTATTCTTAGCCAAAATATTGGGAATCCATTTTCATGACCTCAGATCTGGCAATGGTTTCTAAGTCTGACATCCAATCCACAGCTAACACCAAAAAATCATGACATGATTGTGTCTGCAATGTTGCCTTTGGAGATGATCACACTGTGAGTCATACTGCCTTTTCGGAGTGGTCCATTTCCATCGAGCAACATGGATGCAAGTTTCCTCCATGTCTTGTCAGGTTGACAGCCCGTTCTTTGCTCTGACACTTCATTATCTATCAACATTTACTTATGCATTCATATAACACAGGAGGCTTGGGTTGCTTCCAAGCTCTGGCAATGATGAATGCAGATATAAATAGATAAATGGCTCCTAAAATGCAGGGGAAGAGAAAGAAAGAAATAGACAGACAGAACGCAAAATCTTCTTAGGCAATGAAAAGGTTCTGTATGATACTCACAGCAGATGCGTCTCACCATAAATTTGTCCAAAGTCTTGAAAAGTACAACACCAAGTCTCAAATATTTACTTTGTGTGATAAGGATGTGCCCAGGCTTGCTCACTGACTGCAGCCATTGTACAGTTCTTTTGGAGCATGCTGACAGCAGGAAAGACCATGCATAAATGTGAACAGGGAATCCGAGAACTCTCCGTGTATTTCCCACTATTTTCCAGTGACCCAGAAGCTACTCTGAAACAAATCAGGCCTTTGGAAATAAAGGTGATCTAGGTTTCATCAAAGTTAACTTCTGTAGAGATACTATACCATCAGGTGACCTTCAGAATAAAAGAAAGCATTTCAAAACTGCATCTCTGAAAGAGCTTAGCACTGAAAATATATAAAGAACTTCTTAACTTCAGCAACAAAAGGCAAACAACCCAATAAAAAGCAAAGGACTTAGACAGACACTTAGCCCTAGAGGATCCTCAAATAGCTACACATGAAAAAGGATCAACATAACTGGTCACCAGGGAAACGCAAATGATAACCATTGGGACGGTCCTTATAACTACTAGGATGGCTATAACCAAAAAAGAAGACGATAACAATTAAACAAGCATGGACAAGGAAGTGGAAAAACTAGAACCTTCTACAGGCTTCTCGTCCAGATGAGGATAGCAGAAGCTCCTTGGAAACCAGCTTGGAATGACAGCTACCCAAGAGTATCCACACAGATTTATCACATGATGTAGAAAGTTTATTGCTCAACACAGACCCAACTAATTGAAAAGAGGTGTCACGCAAAACTTGTATGTATACATTCACAGCTGCATAATTCACAATAGGCAAAAGATGGAAACAATTCAAATATCTATCAACACATGAAGGGAAACAAAATATTAGTGGGTAAATGGAGCAGTCCTGAAAATAGCTGTTTTTAAAGAATGGAAAGCTATATCATCCCTACGTGCTGGATAGTGTCTCAAAGCTTCACCCAGAAGTTGATGCACAAGTTTTTAATTTTATTCTTAAACTCAAATATTTTATTCTTAAACTCAAACCCTACTTCTTCTGTGAATCTGACAGTCTGAGTATAGTACTCAAAACAAAATATAAAGAAATAAATGTCAAACTCATAGATGGGCCAACACAAGGGTTCTAGTTGATTAAAAAGAATACCTTTGTTAAGTTTTAAGCAACAATAGTTACAATTTGTGAAAAATATGCAACAATTATTTAGCTTATATTAAGCTATAAAAATATTTCAGTGCAGATTCTAGGCTTTAAGAAATATATACAAAACATAAGTAAGGAACTGACTTTAAATTAGATAAGTATGTATTGTATATGAATATGCACCATGTACACATATGAAGAGAATGTGCATAAGAGCATAATCAATATAACAAGTGAATATAAATTGAGTAAACTAAACACTGCTTTGATTTAAATACCAACCAACCATTCTGATTTCAACCTGATTTACTTATTGAACAATGTAAAAAGTCACTCACTCCTGAGAAAATGACTACTTTCCCCAAAGATTTCAGAGCTTGCTTGGCATACTAGTACAAAACTATGGGGGGGGGGAGGCTGGATGATATTGTAATCAAGTTATTCAACTCTGCATTTAAATATTTAAATCAATATATAGCAAACACATGATTCTGAGTGTGTGATTTTAACACCTACCTTTGGGATATATATACTATATTCATAAACATCTACCTCTCTCATATATGTACACACAGAGAGAAATCTGCAGAGAAACAGGGGAATAAGTTTATAACCTTATTCATGCATCCAAATTGGCTGGACTTCAATGTTATTTCTAGGGAAATGAAAGAAACAGGGCACAGAGGTTTTATTAAAAAAAGAAAGGAATGTTACAATCTGGAGATTTTTAGAGATGATTTTATTTGATTTTAAGGCTCATATGTGAAAAGAAAAGACATATGGCATAATAGGCTTCCTTGGTATTTCCATGTATTTCCCCATACAAGTCGGAGAATATACATCCATTTGTCTGCTGTACGCACACTTCCTGTAATGGTGAAGGGACTGGGCAGAGAATCCCCAGAAGCAATATCTGACACACAGGAATTTCTCATCCCATGTTTGCTTCCCACAAGCGCACCCTCTCTATCCATCATTACTGTGAACATATTTGTGAAGTTAGGTATTTTCCAAGTCAGAGGGTTCCCAGAAAGAGCCCGTTCATTCCACTTCTCACTGCTCAGGCTTGTCCTTTCTCTCCCTATTGTAGACTGGCTTTCAATTTCCACAGACAAACTCAATTCCGGTACAGATTTCTGAGATTTGATAATAAAGTCTGCACTTTGTGGACTCTCATCACGTATCCTCTCAACTGTGAAGCTCAAAGTCTTCAAGTCTCTGAGTAGAACAAAGTATCAACCCATTTCCTTCTTTCCAGATTCCGGCCTTTCTTGAAATAAGATTTAAAAACCCACGTGGGACTCCAGGATAGAAACTTCAGCAGGTTTTTGACAATAAATCTGTACTCGGTGAATCTTAGCATGCCGTCATCTGAGATGAGGGAATTTTTGTCATAGGGAAAGTTTCCAGGGCTGTAAGATTTTGAAGAGAAATGTCGATATGTCACATTCCATCTTCCCAATGGCTTACAGATATTATATGATTCTCACTCGCTGTGGTTGTCACTTTTGACATTGGGTATTATGAGAAGCTGTATCTCTCCAGCCTCAGATCTGATTCCAGAAGGAGTCTGAGAATGCTGGGTTGTATTCAGGAGGGTGTTGTTCTGATACTGCCAAGGGCATAGAGTTCCACACACGAACACATGCCCAGGAACTCTCACGCCTCCGTGGGATCTTCTCAGGATCCAGAGTCCCCACCACTTCCATGATGTCATGCACTGTTTCGGTCCTGATGAAATTCAGCTTTTATACACACCCTAGACAATACCTTTCTCTCGTGTTCATTTTCTGCCGAATGATCAGAGCTTACTTGTGAAGGTTTTCTTTTTTCCCATTTAGTTACAAAAGCTCAGCTTTCATGAAAATTGATGATTGTGAAAAGTATCAGGTTCAAACAAGTCCAAAAGCTCTCTATAGAATGAATAAGAAGAGTTCATCGCTGAAGTCTAAACTATTCTTTGCAGCCATGGGGCCTTTCGTTGGCACTGGGCACAGTTCTCACAAAATCATAGATGGGACAGCTAGATTACACACACACACTCACACACACAAAGACAGACAGACAGAGAGATAGACATAAAGTTTTCTCCTAAAGATGAGGGCTAGGATGCAGCTCAGTTGCACAGCTGCTTGCCTGAGATATACAAGGTCCTGGGGTCTCTCCAGGGAGATATAAAGAGGGTGAGGGAGATAAGAAGATGGGGAGGGAGGTGGTCAAGGAAGAGGAGGAAAGGGATAGGAATGCAGAGAAGAAGGAAGTAGGGAGGGTAGAGGGAAGTCAAAGATTCACAGGAAAGATTGCAGCTGTGATGAGCTTGCATCCAACCTTTACAGAACCTCTTGCCATGCAAGGTTATTCTAAACAAAATGTACTCACTCGAGATTCAATTATTTAACTTTATCTCTTCCGAGAAATTATTTTAGTGACTGAAACAAGAGCTTAGTGTTTTCCTTAAGCTTTTTTAAAATGACTATTTGTTTTTTTTTTAATTTTTTATTAAAAATTTCCACCTCCTCCTATATCCCTCCACCTCCCCCATTTCCCTCTCCCCCTCCCTCTCCAGTCCAAAGAGCAGTCAGGGTTCCCTGCCCTG
>LOJH01044593.1:0-13758 GCA_001685095.1 Ellobius talpinus | reverse complement strand
GGGGTACTGGGCAGGACAGAAACCCCAACAAGCAGGCCCCTTCATGTTACACACGGGAATTGGGGGGAAGATGCGAAAGGCCACCGAATCACAGTGACAGGGAAATAGCACCGGCTGTGTCATGGGAAGTCAAAGAATCATAGACTCACGGGTGAGGAAACCAAAGCCCACTCAGAAAGGTCAAATGTGAAAGGTCAGCCTGAATGGAAAGACACGCTGTGGCTCTCTACACCTTTCCTTGGAGAGCACCTTGGGGCAGGCACAGCAGCAGCAGATGCCTGTGGGCCCAGCTGCTTGGGCGGCTGATGGAGGAAGGCTGCTCCACACTGACTTAAGGAATCTGAGCGATGACTGGGAAGCACAGTGATGTCTCGTCAGAGGCCGTGAGAAAGAATATAAAGTATTGTCTGGGCTGTGGTGCCTCAAGGATAAGGTGTGTCCCTTCGTGAGTGCAACTCCCAGACACTGAGTTCCGCCTCCAGCACCTGAAGAACACCAACAGCTTGGTTTACATAATTTTGTTTTCTTCCAAAATAAGATCTGATAGCTTCATCTCGGGAGGTCTTTATATTAAAAGAGAAACAGAAAAAAAATTGGGGGGAAGCAGTGTAAATCTGAAAATAATATTCTCTGGGTTTTTTTTGTGTGTGTTTGTGATTGTTCCCCAATTGAATTTAATGACATAGTGAACATGCATGTTAGGAAGACAGGGCATGGAACAGAAGCAAGACATATAATTTGTAGGGCAGTGGAGACAGGCAAGTAGCTGGTAAACACAATGGGCCGGTGAATTCTCCAAGCTTCTGTTGTCAGGGCTGGTGCACTGGGGTGTACCTGAATTATTGACTTATTCTGAAAACTTTTTTGACTCTCTGAACACTATTCTCATTCTCTAGTTACTCTAGTTATGTCTTTAATCAGGAAGCACAGAGAACATTTTGGCAAGGGTGAATGAAGACATTTATCACAGCAACAAGAGCCACAGCGGACAATGTTAAGTTGGAAGGAAGTCGAATCAACAGGGTGTCCTCCGCCCTGGTCGCCCTCTTCTCTTTGAAAAGAGAGGATTGGGTTTCAGCCGGCTTTTTATTATGGGATCTGTAATCAGCATGGGATTTCTTATAATAGAAAGTTCTTGATCAGTGGAGAAGATATTTTGAAATCTAAGTCTTCTGACCTCTCTCCACTTTTCACTTAGACACCCTTTGAAAGAAAATTCAGTATAAGCCATGGGCTTGCAAAAGCTTTAAATGAATGGTGTTGTACTGGTGACTTGGACACAGCATTTACTCTTAGCAATACCATCACAGGATGGTAGGTCTTTGAACATAGATCTTTGATCATAGATAGGAAATGTTTCTACCAGAGTCATGCTAACGTTCTCTGTCTTTGTCATAAACCTCATACATGAGGTAATTAATTAAAACACTATTTTAATCAGAAGGCATGTTATTCCAAAAAGAGGAGATGCAGTTTCTGTTCATTTGTCCTTGTGATGGCAGTTCATGGTTGTGAACTTGACAAACCCGGGAAGAGAGAGAATCTCAGCTGAACAATATGTCTCCATCAGCTTGGCCTATGGGTATGCCTGCAGGGGTTTCTCTTTACTGTTGATTGATGGAGGAGGGTCGACCTCACAGTAGGTTGTGCCACCCTGGGCATGTGGTCCTGGGTTGTAGAAGAAAGCTAGCTAAGCAGAAGCAGTGAGTCAGGAAGCAGAATTCTTCCGTGGTCTTTGCTTCAGCTCCTACCTCCAGCTTTCTGTTCAAGTTCTTCCATGGTTTTCTTCAGTGACACACTGTGATGCGGAGGTATAAACCAAATAAACCCTTCCTTCTCCAGGTTGCTCGGGGTTAGTGCTTATCACAGTGAAGGAAAAGCAAATAGAATAGTCTCCAAGTTCAAAGCAGTCTGGCCTTAGTGCTTATTGTTCACGTGAACTAGTAACACACTTTTTAGTAGCAGGGTGACGTCATTCAGTGGAAGAGGCATCTGTGCTCACCACTGCAACTGCCCTTTTCCCAATATTTTCATTTGATTTTGCCTTATATTGAGCTACTGCTCCTTTAAAAATATTTATAGTTCAATGTCAGTAAGATACAAAATGTGGATGTGACCGTTAATACCAACACAGTGCATATTACAGGGTGTCTGTTATTTGTAATTTTCAACAGAAAGAAAGGATGAGACCCACAAGTCCAGGCCTTAAAAGGTAAAAGATGGATTAGCATTCATTTAATAAACATGAATGTGGTTTTACTTATTCATTTTCTTTCAGTAGTTGAAAAACCAAACCAGAGGAAGATCTGTGAATATCCTTATTTTATTTAGATGTATTTTCTAAGTGAAGTCTTTACACCAATGGTCTCATTTACTCATCATGATACCATACCTTATGGATGAGATATTATTCTGGTCTTCATAGAGGAAGAATTCAAGCTCAAACAACTTCAGCAATCATTATCATCCCTTTTTATTTTTGTAAAAATGGACATTATTTTTGGCCAGACATGAGGGAAGTGTGTGTGTGTGTGTGTGTATCTTTAAAATATTCCTGTAACTGTATGTCTGAAAAAACTCCCATTTTTTGTTGCCCATGTCTAAAATCCTTCTCATATAGTCCATCTACTTTTTCTTCAGAAGACAAACATATTCATTTCGGAGGATACTTGGCCTCCAGATGGAGAAATAAATTTAACATGCAGATGGAGAATCCTGGGGCTTGCAGAAACTGCTGTGCATCTTACAATAAAGTCCTAGCCCTAAGAACCTCTTGGATCTCAAAGTTCATCAGTTCACTTTAGTCTCAGCCACTGACTTGTGAAACACGGCATTTTACCTCAAAGAGGGTTCTGTGGACCAGTTTCTCAAAGCTCTGGGATTTTCTACCAAATCACTCAGAAGATAATAGCCATGAGGATTCTTCTTGCTTCCAATGATAGTATAACAAGACCATCAAGGGGAAACACTATAAATATCATGTTCTAAACAAGTAGTGCCCAAATGGAAAAGAGATGTGAAACAAAAGAAGACAAATTT
Source organism: Ellobius talpinus (assembly GCA_001685095.1). Lineage (NCBI taxonomy): Eukaryota > Metazoa > Chordata > Mammalia > Rodentia > Cricetidae > Ellobius > Ellobius talpinus. Next base: position 10,719 of record LOJH01044593.1, on the reverse strand, counting down.
GGCATACAATAACATATTCTGTACATGCACAGTGTGTACACATAGGTGCAGTTTAGGCACACAATCCCAATAACTTCATTGATACATTTCCTGACTGTTAACTGCCTTATGGAAAACAAAGAATTGACTCATTGTTTTAATAAAGCAAACTGCTCCAATGTTTAAGGATAGTACTCAATGACAAGGGCATAAAAATAACGAAGGGTGGGCTTGTTCTTGGGAGCTTGCAGTACATTGTGGAAAGATACTGTTACAGTAACATGGTGGAAGACAAGAGATACATTTCTTGATCCCAGAGGGAGTGTGTCATGGAAGATCCCTTGGAGGAGGTAACATCTGGCCCAAGTCTTGAAAAGCAAGCAGTTATTGATCAAAAACAAATACAAAAGTTGGAGATCCCACCAGGATTTGCTATAAATGAGCCAAGTCCTAAAATCAGTGCTGTGTGCATGATGGGATTGGTGCAACACAAAAGAAAAGTTCCCTTTATCCACCCACTTTCTGTGTTTTTAGTTAACCATGGCCAAAGAAGGTCCTAAATTATTACATGGAAATTTATAGAAATTATTAACTCCTTAGTTTTAGATAATGTTTAATATATCATATTATAGTTCTTCTATTTTACTATTAGTTATTATTGTTTATCTATTAGTGTATTTAATTTAAAATTAAAGCAGAAATATGTGTGTGCATATATATATGAGAATTATTTCATGATATAGCTTTCTATATCTAGTTGCCTGTATTATCTATCTAGCATCCAGCTATCAACCTATCTACACACATTTCGAGGTTCCCCAAATCCACTAAGTATTTTGACTTATATTCCCTACAGATAGAAGATGGTTTCCAGACAGTGATTTGGACTAAGGGAATGTGGAGAGGATCTTGTATGGCTGACTAGGTTTCACTTCTAATAACAAAGAGCCTTTGAAGGTTTAAGACGGGGTAATAAGGACAAGTCTGTGTCTTAGTAGATGGTATTTGTTGCTGTTTGGTGAGTGGCTTTCAGATGGTCAACACCAGAGGTTGGGCCAGTTTAATGACTTGTAGTGACACATACAATGACAGCAAGGAGTTTAGCTCAGGCTCTTGGTGCTGGGGACTGGATAACGGCAGAGAGTGTAAGCAGTTTTTAGGAGCTATAATGTCCAGAGTTCTGTAGTTGCATGAAGACAAGAAGACCAGGTACTCTCAGACTTTGGCTTCAGTGACTGGAGTAGGTGTGGGCATGAGGAAGGTCATCGACCTGAAATGGATGTTGTGAACAGGACCTGATGGGGTAGGTTAGCCACGTAGCTGGTATAACTGTGTCAGGACTTTATCTTTGGGGCCTTCATCAGCACCTGCACTGCTCCGCAACACATTTGGGTCTTGTCAAGCTACAGATGTGCACAAGTGAGCACACAGCTTCCTCTGGGAACCTCATTATGTGGCTTCCCCCTCTTATTTCCTACAACCCAGGTTTATACCTGCAGAAGAAAACAATGACCATTAATGACATCTGTGATTGTAACAGCTGAGTGACCTGGTAGGCCAGGCAGCGCTGTAGGAGAACTGTGAATGACTAAATGCTCTTGTTTTTTTCCCAGCTGTCATGGACACGCCTGCTCCAGAGGAATCCTGCTTCAGCTGACCTCCTCTCTAAGGACCCTGGCTCTGTGGTTCTGTCCAGTTCAAAATGGCAGAAAAGGCTCCACCTGGCTTGAACAGGAAGACGTCCAGGTCTACACTTTCTCTTCCTCCAGAACCTGTGGACATTATCAGAAGCAAAACTTGCTCTCGGAGAGTTAAGATCAACGTGGGGGGCCTTAACCACGAAGTCCTGTGGAGAACTCTGGATAGGCTCCCCAGGACACGCTTGGGGAAGCTCCGGGACTGTAACACGCACGAGAGCCTCCTGGAGGTTTGCGATGACTACAATCTGAACGAGAATGAGTATTTCTTCGACCGACATCCCGGAGCTTTCACATCGATTCTAAACTTCTACCGGACCGGAAAGCTCCACATGATGGAAGAAATGTGTGCACTCTCTTTTGGCCAAGAGCTTGATTACTGGGGCATCGATGAGATTTACCTGGAATCCTGCTGCCAAGCCAGATACCATCAGAAGAAAGAGCAGATGAACGAAGAACTGAGGCGGGAGGCAGAGACTATGCGTGAGCGGGAGGGAGAGGAGTTTGATAACACCTGTTGCCCGGAGAAAAGGAAGAAACTTTGGGACTTGCTGGAGAAACCGAATTCATCGGTGGCTGCAAAGGTAAGAAAAGCATGGCCTTGGGTCATCTGTGTAGTCAGAAAAGGTGTAGCTCTCTCTCACATTCCACTGAATATCGTTTTCTTCATTGCTCTAGTAAGACAGAACTGGCTACACAGATAAAGGAAAAGTCTTTCCCAGCATCACATGTAAGCAGATATAATCAGTTTTTCCTGTGGGATGTCATAAAATGTTAGTCCTTGGGAAATATTGTTGTCTGTAGGGTCAGACCTGGACCAGATGGTAGCGTTCTGATTTCCCAGGTGTACTACGTGGTGTGGTGGCTTGGAGGTGCAGGAAGAAGTCCTAACTGAGAGCCATAGTCACAGAGTCCTGTAGACCTGGGCATGTGCTTCATCTTTGGTCAAGAAGGTGCTCTCATTAGAAGTAGCAAAAGTGACTCCTGGCCTGGTTCAGCGGAAGTTCAGGCAAAGAGAAGGCAGCATGGCGCAGAGGACTGAGGGGGTGGATACAGGGGAAGGGAACCGTTTTGAGAACTGTGTAAAGCACGGCCCAGTGTCCACAATGTACCCGTTGCCTTATCCTCTGTGGTCTTCTCTAATAGGCATGGTTTTACCTATTGATACATGCTTCCCGGTTACAAAACTGGGATATTGTCATGTCTCAGAGTTTATAAAGTGTTTGATTGCAATGAAGATGAATTCATTCATTGTGCCTGCATATATAGCCAAATCTGAATTAGTTTCTGTCACCAGTTTTTGTGTTTGGTTATAATACATGATTCTGTTTGTCTAATTTTATCTAGAGCTTCGAAAGGGAGTGAAAGCCAATTTCCATGCCATGTATTCAATTCTGTATAGCAGTGTGAATGACAGGAAACAAGGAGCTGTCTTTAGCTGCAGGAGCATAAACAACATCCATGATTCCTTTTTGATAGACGACATGGAGAAGGCCAGAGAGAAAAATGCATCATATGAGCTTATCATGTTACCCTTTTATTTTCAGATTTCTTCTCTATATAAACACAAATGATTACATAAATTAAATAGACATATGAGCCCTTTGACGAGAAATGCACATTCTACAGGATCATCTGCAGCATAAATAATGAAAGCAGCTGATGCAAATGAAGAGAGCATCGTTTCTCACAGTGTTTGGTTTATCTGGGTTGGTTTCTGATAGACTTCCAAAAGCATTTTTCTTTCTGGGCAGTATGTGCACTTTAATTTTTTTTAAAAGTCTTTTCTTTATACACAATGAGGAAATGTATCTTTGTGGAAAGTAGATGGTCTCGCTAGCTTCTTCTTCCCTTTTTTTCAGTGACGAAACCTTGGGTTGTTCTTGCTTGTCCTATATGTAGGAGATCGATGTGTCGGCCATGTGGAGTTTTGTAGGAAGGCTATTGCTTTCTTCCATGCTGAGTGTTCAGTTACTTATTTGAGTTCCCACCGAAAATATGGGACCGACTTTGAAAGTGAATGAAACAGACTCTAGATTTAAGTTAGTATTGTAAGATTTAAAAGTCAACTTTTTAAGAAACTTTCAGCAACAGCGGAACAAATTATGTTTACAAAAAGTTTGAGAAGGAATTTAGCCATTTGTGTAAAATTAAGCAGGTAAATCAAGAAGATTTGAAGTTAATACGATGGATTTGAAAAAAAGAAAAAAATAAAAATATGATGGATTTGATCATAACATTATTGATATGTATCTAAAGTAGAATGATAGTGAAGAAAATATTTCAAATATATATTCTTTCCTTCTGGAAGGAGGTAATGCTAGAACAAGGTCTGTAACATGTTTTCCATACAAGGGAGGATATTTGACTTCTAATGTTTAGAAGCAGTAGCCATTTGTTGATCTCTAGTAAGATAATGGATTATTGTAATATACCATTATTACCCTATCTGTTAATGATTATTTAAGCTTGCTTTGTATAGTTATGTGCTTATAACAAGACATAAAAGCTATGCACACTGGCCTTCAAATTTTTATGCTGTTATAAATAGTAAATTTGTCTCCACATTATTAATGAGGAGGAGAGATTTTGCTACCTTAAGGACAGTCATAAAGCATTTGTGTTTATTTCAATGTCCTCATTTCTCCCTGTTTCAGTGGAGAAATATTATGGAAATGTTTTTATCTGACTGTATGGTGGTTTAATGAAACATCCTCTTTTGTCTGAGCTTTGAAGCTTTTAAAACAAGCTCTGCCTGACGCTCAGTGCAAACTTATGTCTTCTTCCACATGCTTGAAAATCAATAAAGCTTGTTCTTTCCCTAGAGTGGGCTGGGGGATGAGAGGGCGTTCGTGTGCTGATGGTGTTTTTGTAACTTAGGAATAGACAGTTGCATTACATCTGCAGTGGGATAGCCCTCCAGTCCCCATGTATTTAGGTACGGGTGCACCAGCTCTTCGTGTGCTTGAAACTCATATGTGAAGTGGCTAGATTTGCTCTGTGTTCTTAGGAGGCATAGGAGGCAGAGATCTGTGGGGCGCATGTCTGTTGACCTCCTTGTCCAATCATTGCTGCTTTCGTCAGCTGAGCTCGGGCTCTACGTGCACTAACCTCTAAAGCAGAAACTTGTGAAAATGCTCCCTTCTCCCCAGAATTAAATCCTTTTAGCTCAGGAATTTCATACCGCTGGAAATACTGGGGTTTTCCTCTTTTAATTTTTCTGTATTCTGATTTATTCTGTAATGTTTCTGAAATAAAATACAGTCAGTCACAGCATTGCATGGCTTTAATCCTTGCACTTAGACTGGAAAGGCAGGAAGAGTGCTGGGCCATTAAAATCAACCTAGGCCATATATCTAGTTCCAGGTTATCCCATGCTATGTACTGAGTTGAGACCTTGTCTCAGAAAGCAAAAACAAACAAACCCAAAAAGGAATGATTTAAGATTATTTGCCATTCCAATCACACTCCTAGTATGGAAGGAAAAGATCCTTGTCAGACAACTCATTATGAGTTAAATATCTAGTCACTGATATTGAATGCATATTCAACAATTGAGTCACAATTGCTCAGCCATGTACTGTAATACACATACTCACTACGGACCCACTCTACCTTATATTTGGATATGAACCTGTTAGTAACAACTGGACCCTTAGAGAACAGGCTCTCCAGTGTCTCTCACAAAGAGCTACTCTGCTCAAAAACTTTCAGGTGTATTTTAACAGCAACAACAAAGACAGAAAAGGGCATAAGAACACAGTTTATTTGAAACACCAATATTTGACAAATTAGCTTCTGTGCATAAGCACAGAAGAGAACAGACTGTGATCATACTTTTCACAATGTCTGAAAGGCCTGGAGAAAATGGTACCTCTGGGTTTCAAGCATGCGTCAGTAGTGGTGCTTGTCTGATATGTGCAGGGGTGTTCAATCTTAGCACCGCAGCCAAAGGGAAATGTCTATGATCTATGATCTGATATTGCAGCATAAGTTTATGTTTGTAAGGTGGGTTTTATCTTCTTTAAATCCTGCCAGTGTATCTTGGTACTTATATTCACTTTTATGTGGAGATATTGTCCTGAGTTACAATTAAAGGCTGTTTGTGAATGTTGGGTTCAGCCGCATGGGCCTGGAAAAATGGCTAGGACACCTCTCTGAATACATGTGACAGGGGATTATTGGCTCTGCTATGCTTTCATAGGACTGTGGAAGGCCAAGGGCCGGGACTAACTCAATGTCAGTTTCCTGGGCAGTAGGTTAGAATTGGATTTGAGCCTGTACCTCTTCCAGACTGGAACAAGTTAGTCTGTTTCCAGATTCAAACCACTTTTCTCTCTTTATTTGGCCTTTTCCACGTGAACAGCAATGGCCATTTCCTATAAATATCACTGACAGGGCCTTCAGTGTAAGGGATGTTTAGGAGAAATAGGAAAATATGTCCTGTCCCCTATAGTAGCCTCAGGTTTGAGGTAGAGAACAGAGGTGCATTCTGAAGTAGATTAACTCACTGAATACCACCCAAGGCCAGACTCTGTATGTCTAAAGATAACTAGGGACTAAGGCTATCAGTCCAGTGTCTGGCATATCCAGAGACCACAGCATAGGCTCAGCCTGAGCATAGGAGGAAATAATGCCTAACAGCAGACTGATCTCAGGCTGAGGCAATGTAGGGAACCGGGGCTCCAAGCAGCCCTGAGCTGATTAGAGCAGGACACAGAAATACGTTCCTGTTCAGTGGAACCAGGCAGTGGGAGCCACGCAACAACTTTGTCAGACACGGCTCAGAGTCAGGAGTGGGCACCAGATCTTGTCCACTTCCGCTTCAGTTCCCTCGTTTGCCGTGGCTGTCCTCCCTCTTACACTTCCCCCACTCTTCTTGAGTTTCTCTTCCTTCCCCCTTCACCTCTCCTTGCTCTTCCAGTACTGGACCCTTCCTTCTCCTTTTGGCCTTCTTCCTTCTCCTCTTATTCTTTCTTCATCTTCTTCTTCCTCTGCCTCTGCCCTTTGAAAGCAGCCTCATTTCCAGAGTGACTCTTTATTCTTGTCTATCTCCTCTGCCTCGCTTATTCTTCCTCCTACCCCCTCTCTCACTCATTTCTCCCACATTTCATTCTTAGGAAACAGCTTAAGGGAAGTGGGGGAGATTAACTGGAAAAGGTGTTTTGTTTTTGTTTTTTTCTCCACAAGTTTTTGTTAATAGCCACTGAAGAGAGAAGTTTCCTAAGGAAAAGGAAGAACCCAAACAAAAGCATAATATGGAATGACTTTTTTTTCAGATAGAGGAGAGCTCGAAAAATGCTGTAAATGATCAGCTTGTCTAAGTCTCTTGAGCCTTCCTCATGAGGACTAGTTTCTCTCCCCGTGCAGGTGTCAGTGTTTCCGTTGAAGTTGCAGGGATCTGGGTAACCCTGCACCCCTATATTTGACCCCTTCTCCCCATAGTTTACATGGTCATCATGGGCAGCACAACCCAGCACAGCACCTAAAGCAAAGCTGGACCTCCTCCCCCTGGAGACCCAGGGTCAATGTCAGGATCTTTTCTCTGTGTTCAATAACTCTTTAGAACCATACCCTTCCTTATCCCACTGTATTACTGTGTGGGTCTTTAAAGTCACGAAAATAGTAAAGAGAAAATACATCAAAAGAAACAAAAAACCTTTGAGCTCATCAAGGAGAAAGGATACATAACATTCTCATTCTTATTATAGCACCTGGATCAATTATTCTTATGTTTTGAATGAAAAAAATAAAGGCACTAGAATAGACTCACAGGTGATGTCTGTTTAGTTCAAGATCAGAGCTGTCTTATGTTGACCTGTGGGTCCATACAGGGCCAGGAGCTGCCATCTAATACTCTCCATGTAACTCTGTGATGCCTCCTTTGTGATCAAAACCAAGTGACAATAAACATTTACATAATGATGGGCTCAAAAGATGATGGATGCAGTGTAGGCACACACATAGACATCTGCCCGCATCAGTGCATTTTGTGAGGTACCCAGGATTGACAGTGGCCTAATTACCAGCTAGTGGCTGCTTCAGTGTTCCTCAGTCTCCTTTCTCCTTTTCTTTCTGCATCTTCTTCTTCTCTTCTTTCTTCATTCACACTGTTCAAATTAAACCAGTGTGTGTTCTCTGGTACTATAGCCTAAGAGCTCAGAGTCATCAATAGGAGCTAGGAGATTGAACACAATGTGGCCAGGCTGCGGAGGGTGAATTTAGAGGTTGATGTTTTGATCTTTTTTTAAAAAAAGCATCATCCATGCAAACTGAGTAGTCAAAATCCCAGTTAAAAATATTCATAAAAAAGAAAGCAGATTAGATAGAAAATAGGAGAATTTTTGTCCAAATGTCCCAAATATTCCATTCTTTGGTTCTTATGATCTGTTTCTAAATTCCTTTTCTCTGGTTTTCCACAAAGGCTGCCTGTCAAAGGCCTGTCTCCTCACTTGGCCACATTTGATCAGGATGAGAAAGGCAGGGGAATAGGAGGAACCTACACACTGAGTATGATCCTAACTTGATGGAGGTGTGAGAGCAGAGCCTGTTTGTGCAACTGTTTTGGTGCTTGTTTCAGTCTAATTATTAGTAACTTCTTTTTGCATGGAAAGGCATCTCTGTTGACTCTGTAGCCTGTGTGATCACCCTCCACCACTACCCCACTCCCCTACCCCGTGCCACAAAGTTGGGAATTTAACTCATGTTTTCGTGCTTACCAATAAGCTGCCCTGCACCCAGGAATGTTCTTGAAAAAATAAAAATCTAAGAATTACTCATTTTTCATTTGTTTCTCTGACTGGTTAGATGTTTCTGGCTGTTCTGAAGAGAGCCAATCCTAACTGGCAAGCAGCTTCTCATCTCTTAAAAAACAAAATTAAGCCATTCATGCCTCCTTCAAACTTGATTTTTAAACCTCAATAAGTATTATAATTCTCAAAGTTAATCTAAAAACCCAAGAAGCTCTTTCTACACTGCTTAATATTATCAAAAGCCAGAATGCATTTGCAATATTTAAATACTATGGCTTTAAAGTCCCAAGTAATAGCAGATTGGTTTTATTTCAAGCAAGAGCCTTTATGAATGAATGAACTGATATTTTAAATCAGCCTAAGTATTATGAAGAATGGTCACAATATTTAACACTCTCCACTTCGGAAGATTCTAGACAGGTTTGAACAATATGTTTTGATTAACTGCTCTTACTGGAGACTGATACCCCATCAAAATAGGAAGAAGAAACCAATCCCTTCAAATGCCAAGAGCTTAGAGGAAATTCCAGTTGCATGCTCAGAGAGCTCACCCATCTTGATGGTGCTGAAGAATTTGTTTTCTAGTAGAATAATGCCTGACAGTTGAATGAACCGCTTTGATTCATTGAGAAGATGTCTAGAAATTGCCCTTTCCATTTTATTCATATTTTTATGGTTTAGCCTTGTCTATAGCATGTTACAGAGAGCACAGATCATTTTCCCCCTCGAAACTGATAGACTAGTATGCATGGCATGGCTTAGAACAGTGCCAGACACTGACATATAATATGATATAGACATAGCAGTTAATTGACCTAGAAATGAAAATGGGGAAAGGCTATTTTGAATATCATTAGTTTGTTCTTTCTAATGATCCACTTTTAAGTTTGGCAGAAATGTCAAGCATATGACATAAAATATATCTCTTCTCAGATACTTCATTAATATGACTACTATGGACTTTCAAGTTTTATATATAAAGTATTGATTGTCTTATTGAATATTGCAATAAGTAGTGCACAGATTTAATCACCAAAAAGACTTTAGATGTCTTATTCATGTTTGATTCAACTGTACTTCCAAATTGTTCCACAAAAAGACAGCACGCCTGAAATACATGCACTAATGACTCAAATAAAGTAGTAATAAAAAATCCAAAGCAAAAATAAACAGAATTAGAAAAATACTTTTTAAATTGCCACAATAACACTAGAGAATACTTTATTTTCTATAAAATGCTGTACTTAATTTTAGTGAAATATTACAATCTTACAATTTTAAATAGCCTTTAATATTTATAAACAAAATTTGTGCTTCTTTTTATAAGAACTTACCTCTCTGACCTTAGTGAATATTACTAAATAACTCAAAAGAAGAGGAATTCTTAATGGAGCCACCATCTGTATACTAATTTGAACTGATTTTTTTCCTGATAAAACATGCTTTCAAAATAATTAGCAGTCAATTCTAGAATTATTACTTGAGTTAAGTCTATTCTAATGAAATCATAGCAGTAAAATAGCTGATAAAGTATAATTCATGAGGAAGACGTTTGTTTCAGGTAGTGATTTAGCATTGCTGATTTTATTTCATTTGTGTGGGGTTCCTTGACATTCAACAGTTTCAATGTGCTGAGCCAGTAATGTGAACTATATGTAGTGTAAACTGAGATTAAGCATGCCAGTAGCTGAAAGAATTTAGCTGGCCACACAGCTACACCTATTTGGGGTTTCCTTCTCTTTGCTATATAAGTTAATAAATTAATGTTTAACTATATGAAAGAGACAATTATCTGCAGTAAGAGGTTTATAAACATCTCATGACATTAGGAATAACCTAGGCAGGCATGGGAACATGCTTGTAATCTCAGAAAATGAGAGGTTGAGGCAAGAAGATTACATGTTCAAAGGTTACCTGGTCTCCATAGTAAGATCCTGCTTCAAGATAAATAAATCTATACTGAGTAGGATATTTACCCACACGTACCCACTTTAGGTAGTTTAGGATCTGATAGGGGCTTTCTCAGTTACAGTCCATCTGGAAATTTTCCTTGCTTACCAGTAGCCTGCAATGAAGCTATTCCTGCATGAGCAGAGACAGTCTCAGGTCTCAACACCAAGCATGTTCCACACAGCACATAGGTATTGCAGATGAGCGGTGCTTTCTGTGTCTGTCATCAACAATGCATAGCACCTCCTCCTTCTTTGTCTCTCCCCATGTCTCCTGAACCAGATGGCTGTAGTGATAGGGGAGCAGGCCTGCTTTCGTCCCACCCGGCTCCCGACCAGCTA
>LOJH01044592.1:623-13758 GCA_001685095.1 Ellobius talpinus | reverse complement strand
TATTAACCAATGAAAGTAACACATAGACAGATGACCCTCCTCCATCACCCGGGGCTTCTGGGAACTGTCAGGAGCTTGGGAATTAGTGAAGCAGCGTGCTTGTATGTTCCAAGCTACACAGGAGGCAGAGGCAGGAGGATCTTCCGAGTACCCAAATGTGAAGCCATCTTGAGAAACACTGAGAACCACTCTTCAAAGAATCAAAGAGTCCTGGGATTTCAGAGCCTCCAAGGACATGACGGCCTGGCAGATAATTTGATTTCAGATTTCTAGCATCCATAAATGTGATAGAATAAATGACTGACAGCTATGGTAATTTGTTATGGCCACATAAAGAACCCTGCACACCTTCAGGCCACCTCTGGTGGAAATCCCGTAGGACCTCATAGAGATCCATCTTTAGGGGGTGGTTTTAGCCGGCTCAGAATGGTGAACACAGAATGCTGCCTGCTCTCAGTGGCTGTACAAGCACCAACTTCCCAAATTCCCCGAGTTCCCTTACCAATCTCGTTTCTCTCTTTGTTTCATCACATCGATGGGGAAGGACTGGGATGATGGAGGGAGGAACAAGGACGCCCGTCAGTGTGTAAATTCGGCCGTTTTTGGCAGCCACCTCAGTTTCTTCCACTGCCACATCATTTACCAGAATCCGTCCCTGGAAGAAGCAGAGACATCTTCCATTCTGATGGCAAGAGCTGGAGTAATCCCCAGGCAGAGGTGCCCGGTAAAGGCATCTCTAGGACCCCTTGGTTTCTCCTCGGAGGGCAGGCTGCTAGTGGTGGCTCTCTGTCAGCAAATGATTGCGTTTGCGAACTGAATCCCTTCCTGGGCAAGGCTGTCTCTGCGCACGCTGGCTTGTCTACTCACACAGAACTTGTTTATTTTACGTCTTACTTCGTAAGCAAAGATTCATCTCTTCAATACATTTATTGACCTCAGATAATTCTGCGTTAGGCCCTGTGGAGGCATCAGACAACGAACAGACATCCTGCTGCTTCTCAGTTAGTGGGAGGAGGGACAGAAAATGAGTCAATTTGTCAAGATTTCTGAGTTCTACCTTTCCCACACCTGCCCCCCTGCAGATCAATGGTGGCTTCATTCTCGTTGCCCAGGTCAGAAACCTCAGAGTAATCCTTGGCTATCTCAGGCCTTATCACTTGTCAAATATATTGGCGAAGCATTCGGGAGGCAGAGGCGGGAGGATCTCTGTGAGTTCGAGGCCAGTCTGATCTACATAGTGAATTCCAGGACAGTCAGGGCTACATAGTGAGACCCTGTCTCAACAAAACAAAATAAAACACATACACACATGCATGAACCCACATGCACACATACACATATCAAATTTTGTTGGGTTTATCTTCAAAATGCATTCAAAATTTAACTACATTTTTACTATGTCCCTGGCCATGCTTGTGTAAGATACCATCATTACTTATTTTCTTTCTTTGTGTGTGTGTGTGTGTGTTAAGAGGTTAAGCCAGTCTTAAGTACTGTTTATCTTTTTTTTTTTAAATCCATGGTATCCTGTTGACCTGGAACTCATCAAGTAAACTAGACGCATGGCCAATGAGCCCCAGGGACCCACCTATCTCTTCTTCCCCACTACTGGGGTTAGAAGTGTGTGCCACCACACTTGTTTTTTTTAAAAAATATTTTATGATTTATTTAACTTTATTTTATGTGCATTGGTGTGAAGGTGTCAGATCCCCTGCAGCTGGATCTTCAGACAGTTGTGAGCTGCCAAGTGGGTGCTGGGAATTGAACCCGGGTCCTCTGGAAGAGCAGTTAGTGCTCTTAACCACTGAGCCATTTCTCCAGCCCCCACACTTGGGGTATTTAATGCGGGTTCTAGGCTAGAATTCAGGTCTTCGTGTTTGAGTGGCAAGCGCTTTACCAGGGTGTTACCTCCTCAGTCCTCACTGCCATTTTTACTGGATTATTAGAATCAAGTGTCTCAATCTGTCTCCCAAATTGTTTCTCATCATTTCATTCTGCTCTCACAATCCTCCAGGTGCTTCTCATCTCATTTGGGGTAAGAGCGGTACCCTTGCCCTGACTTGTTAGGGCACGTGGGACCCAGCCCTACCTCTCCATCGCTCGTGTGTCTGACTGCTTTCCACCACCTCTTCTTGCTCCTGCCTGCGTTTTGACCACATGGTCTTCTTGTTCCTCAAATAGGTTAGCATGTTCCTAGCTGTCTACATTTGCTCTTGGCTGTTTCTCTCTCTAGAAACTTCTGTCCCCAGAGAGGCACACTACTGAGACTTCAGATCTTCATTTTCTTCAAATCTTTGCTCAGATGCTTTCTTCTTTGTGAGGACTTCTGAGAACTTCATCTAAAATGTTAGTCCCCCAAAGCAGAAGGGTGACTAAGTGTGGGGGAAGAATTCTAAAGATGAGGGGAATGAGAGGGGACAATGGGGGGAATACAGAGTGGGACAACTCATGGAAGGTTTTCTTTCATATACAGAATCTAGGTTTGAATATATTTGAGTATACATGTACCTGTATGTGTATATGTGAGAGAAAGACAGAAGAGGGGAGGAAGGGAATTATTGGTGGGACACTGTAGAGGGTAGTAGGGGACAGATACACAAGGTACAATGACACACACATATATATGTATAAAAATGAAGATGTTATAATGAACCCATTATTTTCTACACCAACTAAAACAATAGCATATAAAAGTAAAGTCCCATTCCATCTCCTTATTCCCATTTCCTGCTTTGCCTTTTTTCTCTCATTGCTTCCTATGATAAAGACTTTTTCCTTAGCATCTTTATCAACTATCATCCTATTTACTAGAATGGAAGTTCCACACGACCTGAGACTTCTGTTTGCTTTTGTGTTCTTCAGGACCTAGGACAGTGCCTGGCACATCCTTGGACCCAGCAGCTGTTTGCTGAATGAGTGAGGTCATCACCACCACCAACAGTGGGCGGTGTCAATCAACAGGAGACAATTCCCTCTGCTCCCAGACTTACCTAGCCCAGAGAGTGAGCTTTTCTGAGTTTCTTAAAGAAACCATACTCCCTCCAGCATGGCTCTTCTCACAGGCTCTCCTTCCACCCCTGGATTCTCTTATTCATCTTGACAAACTCATTCACATGCCCGCCCTTCACGTCTTTACCACCACCTTCCTCGGACCCCTCGTCTTCTATGTCCATCACAGCTTCTCTGACTGACACACATCACAACAGCAACTCACTCCCATTTTACGGAACACTACATTCTGTTTTCTCTGCTGGACGTAAGCCTTCCTCTTTTCCTTCTTGCTTTAACCCAGACTGTCACTCATGGCGGCTCTCGGCCGCTAGTTGCTGAAAGAACCGCTCAAAGAGTGGGGTAGCTGTGCAGACATCAGGACTGTGACATAGGGGAGAGAGCTCAGCTGGTAAAGTGCTTGGCTTTCCAGTAGGAAGACATGATCCCTGGCACCTGGCTTTAAAAAGCTAGGCACAGTAGCATGCTCTTGTAACACCCGTGAGGTGAAGACAGATTTCTGGGGCTCCCTGGCCTATTTGGTGAACTCTAGGCCAGTGAAGGACCTTGTCTCAAAGGGGAGGAAGCCTATGGAATGACACCTAAGGTGGCCCTTTGTCCCCCATGTGTGCACCCACATACCTGAACACACAGGGACATCTCCCCAGATGTTTCCTAGCGAGACAAGGCTTTGTGTCTGTGAGGTAGTATAGAGGAATTATCAGAGTAAACATGCAAGAGTCAGTACCAGCCATGGGCTTCTCACTTACATTGTAGGTTATGTTAAACTGCACGAACTGGTTGGCCATACTCCTGATGTGGGGTGTCGAAATGAGAGTGGCCACTTCCAGCTGCAAGGGAAAGAGATTGGGAAGTCACTTGCAGCAATGCACAGAGTCCCCATTTCTCACAGTCCTTGCTGCAAAAAAGTCCTTAACTGCCGATAAAATAACGGGAACTTGGATGTCATGAGCATTTGTGGCTTTAAGGATTTCGTTGATAAAAATATCACAGAAAACAGTTATAGACTGAAGGTTGCTTGGAGCTAATGCAAGTCACAAATAATTCTCTGGCCCCAACATATTGGAATTCAAGACTAGGATTTGGTATTTTAAAAGCAGGGATAAAGTAGGAGGAGGAAGACTAGGGCCAACCTGGGTAAACGCAATAATGTGGTATCTCACGAGTTCCAGAAGCTTCCGAGAGCCCTGCAAAGGAACCAATAGCCTATGTCAATCAGTGAAGAAAACTTGACATGCTTCTTTTTTGTTAAGAGCCCTTCATTTTGTTGAATGACCTTGGATATTAATCATAAAAGACAAAGACCCAACCTCCTTATTAGGAAACTGGAGATAAGAAACTCCATGCACAAATAGCTGACATTCATCAAATCTGTTGGCTGTTCCAAGAACACAGCACACACATTTCATGGAACCCAGCATCCCTGTGAGTAGAGCCCAGTGTTAGCCCATTTTACATGTGATAACACTGATCATCAAAACACACCCAAGTCACACAGCTTCTTCAGGCTATGAACCACACCCTCGGCCACTGTGCTCAGCCTTCCCTCTGAACGTCTCAGGTCACATTTTGGAATTTTATGACATCCATGACTTGACCCATAAATCAACGTTTGCAAACATTTGCTTGTCAGGACACACACTGATATTTTAGGAGTGGTCAGCTCTAAGGACCCTGATCACCTATTCTCTCAAAAGAAGTCACCCTTCTTCCAAGACATTTCAAAGGTTTCTTGTCGCTTCAAAATGCTGGAGCAACGATGGAAGAAAACAACCAACCAAACCAAACCATGGCAGCGCAACCTGACCGCTACCGCAGCTAGGATCCAGTCCCTCTCAAGGAGAGCTACAGGCAGATGCACTGGAGGGAGCCTACAGAATGGAGGAGCCAAAGGTCTCATTCCCTGTGGCAGAAGGTAGAGGCAGTGGTGTCTTCCCCTGACTCAGCTGGTCATAAGAAACTTCCCAGTTCTACTAGGTCACTGACTAAGGGCCTAATGACTTCCAGAAGATTGTCCTTTCTTGGGACATGTTCTTACAGCATCAAGGCTCAGGCTGAACCTGAGCCCCCCCCTCAGCGTCTTAGCATTTGACTTCGGTCATGATGCTAGGGAGTTACCTGTAAGCAATGACCACACATCTCAGTTGGTCTGGTTCAGTTCTAGCTTACGCCTATTGTCTGGCTGCTTTACTTGTTTTCAAAAGCATCCTGGTGTGGATGATGAATGATCGGTCTGCCGTAACTACAAACTGGTAGGACGATGTGCATGGCATGGCTGTGCTACGGGAAGAATGCCGAGCTTCCTGCCAGTTACCAGCTCTGGACATGGTGCTTTGCGGCCTTTGGGTGTGGGACACCATGGGACCTTGAACGAGTCAGCCTCTGGGTCTCGGCTACTCCATGGTTCCCAGAAACTGAGACTTGCAAGAGAAAGCAGCATTGCTATAGGCTTCATGCGTGGCGTCAAAGAGGACAGTGCAGAGAAAACATCGCAGAAACATGTCCAGCCAGACTAGATGGTCAATTCCTGAATGACAGGATCATGTGTGCCCATGTTGAGCTGTCACTCTGTGCTCAGATAGGGGACACTGGGGACATACACATCACTTTCTAAGCATTTGTGTCAATAAATCAAAACTAAAGGAGGTGTGTCGGGAAGAGCACTTAGCTTGAGTTTAGAAGCCTGGGTAGCAATATCAGTTTAGCTTCAGTGTGACCTTGAATGAGTCACTTCACTTCTAAGGCTTAGTTTTTTTTCCTGAAAAATAAAGGCACCAGTGTGCATCTCTTCTATAGCTTTGCTTCGACTTGGAAAGAGTCTCTCAATGGGAGAATCCACTTCTAAAGTCTCGGGAGGGTTGGGTCCATGTCATATGGAAGAGAAGAGAGTGAAAGGGACATGGGAATCCATCTCCGGTCACTGTGTGCTGTAGCCCTGGCTGGATAGGGTCATTGGTGTCACCCAGCATATGGATGCTTCAAGGTGTGATGTGTGGGAACTTTCAGAAGCCCTGTCCTCCTTCTCTTAGGAGCACTCTCATTTCTCTGTGATCAATGTTGGTTGCCAATGTGACTGAATCTAAAATCACTTGGGAGATCCGTCTCAAGACAAGCCTGTGAAGGATTGTCTTGATTGGTTAATTAACGTGGGAGGCCCCATCTTAACTGTGGAGGACTCCCTGGGCTTGGGGTCCTGGGTTGAATGAAATGGAGAAGGGGAGCTGTCTCTGTCTGGGTTCTAGGAAGTGAACTTGGGTCCTCTGCAAGGTCAGCGTGTGTGTGTGTTTCCACATGTGTGTGTGTGTCTTTTCCCCATTAGCATTTTTAGATTGCAAGACGTCCTTGTTGGTACCCAAAGGTATTGTAGCAAAGATTATATCCATGAATCGATAAACCAGAAAGGGAACAGGTTTCAGGTTCACCACAGTAGTGTGGCTGAGATGGCCTGTGTTAGTGTGTGTGTGTGTGTGTGTGTGTGTGTGTGTGTTCTGCTCTGTTCCGCAGGTCTGTCCCTCAGTCTCACATTAGTGTCACTGGTCATAGTTGTTGGGATCAGACCCCAGAACTTGCTTGTTTTACAAGGTCCTCAGGTGATTCCTGATCACACTGGAGACTGGGAATTGCTGCTTTTAAAGAACTGGGCAGTTCTCATCCCCCACATTCTGTGCCATCAGTACTGAGATGGCAGCGTGGTTTCTGGAAAGCCACAGAACAAACTTGTAACCATCAAACTCTCCCATTTGTTTGTCATTTTAGTGGGAAAAATTCCTTAGCCAGCTATTTATCTCTTCAGATTTTGCCTGTTAGATCTGAGAGATGATTTCAAATCATTTCAACCTTGATCTTGATAGAAAGGAACTCACAGTCTCTTTTTCAAGGGGAACTATGGCAGCATTGAAGAATTAAGGTAGACAAAAAAGGGTTCCTGCAGAAAGAGAGAGAGAGAGAGATCAAAAGAAAAGAGAGGCTAGAGTATCTAACAGTGACACTTGGTTCTTTGAAAGTTTAGTCCAAGCCCGACACTAAATGACTGACTGAAGGTGTAATTCTCTGGGTGACTTTAGAGTCGTACAGAACAGAAAACATTTGCTTGTTTTCTCATTTACTTGTTGACTTGGTCTTAGTTCAGGGGCTCGCAGGATGGACAGCATGCAGAGAGCATCAGTGGGTGGCTACTCTACCTCTGGAGAAAGGAGGTAATCGATGGTGCCCGCCTTCATGCTATCCAATGCTTCATTGCTTGGGACAAAAACGGTGTATGGGCCACCAGCTCCACCTTCATCTAGGGCATGTCCAACATTGGTTTTCTGCATTAGAGAAATTAAATTTTATATTTTTGTTCACTCAAAATAACGTTTGAAGCAGTCATCAGAAAATGTTTAAAGCAGGCATCTCTACAAAGGACTTAACCAGTCTTTTTTCTGCAATGTATGGAAGGCCATACCTCTAGCAAAGAGCTGAACCTGCCGAATCTTGGCTGTAGTATTTTCATGATGGTTTGCTGGAAGGAGAGATTTTGCGGAAGAGTCAAATCACAGAATGGTTTGGGGAGTATGAACCTTGGTGTTAGATGGCTCAGGGCTAACGTGAAAGGTGAGTATGTTGAAAGGACAGCCTACAGCCATGGTTATGGAGCTGTTGGTATGGTTGACCAGTTGTCCAAATCTGTGCTCTCTACAGAAGTCTCTGGCCACACCATGGAGAGCAGGAAGAAGAAATTTATTATGACTCTGACTGCCCTCCATGACACACAGGAGTGAGCCGCTGGGACAATGGGCCTCAGACTGAGTTGTCTGATGTGGCCACAAGCAAGGTTAAAAGAATCCATGAAAACATCCCCAGAATGTCTTTCATTCTCTCTGGCGAAGCACTCACAAGTCTACTAAAAACTGTCTTTTTGCAGCTCAAGACCCTCCTTGGAATAGGAAGGCTAAGTGCTGGCAGACACTTTCTTCTTGGGTGTTACTTCCCAGGCAGCAAAGAAGGTGGACATGGGTTGACCTCACTTATATTTTTTATTTTTTTAATACAATCTTTTCTCATCTTACATAGTTATTCCTGTTCTCACTCCCTCCCCTCCTCTAGCCCCACCCTCCCCCCACCTTATCCCCGTCCTACTCACCATCCACTTTTCAGAAAGGATAAGGCTTCCCATGGGAAGTCAACAAAGTCTGGCGCATCACTTTGAAGCAGAACCAGGGCCCTCCCCTCTATATCTAGGCTGAGCAAGGTATCCCTCCAAAAAGAATGGGCTCCAAGACACGAGTTCAAGCACTAGGGATAAATCCTGGTCCCATTGCCAGACCTCACTTGTCCTTGACTTCTCTCACCTCGGGGTTGCTCTCAAGTGTGGGCTCTATCTTGTCCATGGCTCTGTCGAGGATGTGTATAAGCCCATTTGAAGCAGCTGTGTCCCCCTGGATAATTTTCACCTTTTCGCCTCCGTCAAGTTTGAGTTTTAGTTGATTGTCCTAAAATATCAAAGAAAGAAAAGGTACATAAAATCAATATTGCGTTCTGGGAAGAACAATTCTGGGATCAGATGTCAGAAGGCCTGTGGCTGTGAGACTTGGGATAAGTCCCATGATCTTACATGAGGATGAAGGTGTCTGCTTGACCCACCTTGCATGGTTTCCACTAAGTTCAAGTGAGATAGTGTATGACATCACTGATGAATGTCACATGCAAAATTTGGGCAAGTCAGTGTCTGCCCTCCTCCAATATGCTGCAAGTTCCACCAGGGGGCAACAATTCAATTGATTGCATTGCATCTTTTGTTATAATACGGTGGTTTTCAACCTGTGGGTTGCGACCCCTTTGGGAGTCAAACAACCCTTTCACAGGGGTCACATGTCAGATATTCTACATATCGGATATGCATTACAATTCATAACAGTAGCAACATTACAGTTATGAGGTAGCAGTGAAATCATTTTGTGGCTGGGGTCGCCACACCCTGGGGAACTGAATTAAAGGCATGCAGCACTAGGAAGGTTGAGAGCCCCTGCTTTAGTACATTGTACACATGCATTTTTTGAACGAGGAAATGGAAATAATTGCTGTTTCCTCTTATGTGGCTCTTAAGAATTACAGACAACAAATATTAATGAATATATGCATGTCCACATCATATATACGGTGTTCTATCATGTTCTCACATCAGATCCATGTCACTTAGGTCCACACTTGAATCATGGCTCAGATACTTTTTGTGTGACTCCCCATTGTCCCATAGGGAAAACAAGGGTACTGGTAAGACCTCCTCCCTAAGTCGTTGTACATAACACAAATAAAGATTTATGCCCATATTTAGCATGGAAAGAACACTCGGCAATCTGCCAGTGATTGAAAACAAGCAGAATGAATGAAGACGATGGATCAATGCCCACAACCTACACCAAACACACTCCACTCATTTCCTTTCCTAAGAGGGATGCCGATGGTTTGGGGCAGGGCTTCATGGTGGTGATAAACCAGCCTGCCTCCATCTTAGGCTTGAAAGCCATCTTACAGTAAAGACAAACTTGGTTCATTCTTATTGATGGCTGACTCTCTGTTTCAGGATTGGGCTATGCCCCACCTGTAACCTTAACTACAAATGGTTCTGTACTGCTGTTCCAGGAAAAAGCAACCATGCCTTTGTTTCAAAAGATTATTATAACCACCTGTCGTTATGACTGCTTTGTTATGACTCCCTTGCAACCATGTCTTTGTTTCAGAAGGTTGTTACGACCAACTTGTTTTGCTTATGTTCTGCCTCTTTAACCCTGCCTATTTGCCTGCCAAATCCCCGACCCTACTCCAAAACTATAAAAACCCTTATCCCACCCATGCTCAGTGTTGATCTCTTGAACCTCACCTTTAGGGAGAGATAGCCCATGTACATGAACAAAAAAAGCTTGCTTTAATTATTCGCTTGCTTTAATGATTTGTCCACGATGATGGGTCAGTTGTCTTTTTCCTCACCTCTGTGGGATTAACAGCAGTAGCCAAATGATGGTTGCCTGGAAATCTAACTCAAGCCAAACCCAAATCAGACCCCATAATCCCCTTTCTGTAACAGTTTCCCAAACTCCCTCTGGCCCAGCCACTGTCCTGGTGCTGCCATGGGAGTGAAACTTGGAGACATTCTGACCTTATCCCTGTTGAAGATTTCCCCTGACTTTCCGGTCAGTGTGTAGAAGGAGTCCGTGTCATTCATCTGCCCAGTGCTCATTTGCCCCGCAATGATGTGGAGCTTCACAAAGTACCGAGCCGCCTCATTGTCCATCAGAAGCTCCTTCACCTAAGAAGAGAGAGCCGGATGGGATGGTGTCAGAAGGAAATGAGCAAAGAGTGTGGCTGCTTTTGTCCTTGTCTAGAAGTTCTGCTGGAGGGTAAAATGAAGAGTTCTGAACTCATGGTGTTAGTAGCAGAGATTTCAAGATAGTCTAGCATTGACTGTGCTGTATGGCTACTAGTAACCATTGACTGTGCCGTATGGCTACTAGTAACCATTCTTATGCAGATCTACAATGAAGAAGAGCAAGTGCAGCAAGGAAAAACGCAAACACACAGTTTGAGAAGAAAAGGAGCCACAGGAAACATTGCAGCAAAATCCTATGCTTAAAGAGATAAAAAGTTAAGGAAAAGTCTGACTCCAAACCTGAGCAGAATAAAGGAGGTGATGTCCTCAGGATATGATCTCACCCAGGGAATCCTGCTGCATGTAGAATGGAAAGCTTATGCAGCAAAGGAAACCATCAAGCAGTCAAAGCTTATGCAGCAAAGGAAACCATCAAGCAGTCAAAGCTTATGCAGCAAAGGAAACCATCAACAAGTCAAAGCTTATGCAAATGTGATTAAAGAAAGGTAACAGGCTCCAATCCAAGCAAGAAGAACTTGGCATCTTGAGTGTAACTGAGGTTTCTCAGTTTAAATAAGATGCTGTCTGCTAAGGCATTTTATATTGGCCTCTCAGAGGGGGTTATTTTAGCTACTTACACTGAGTCCTTTTAATCCCTTGTCTGAGGGCAGCAGCACAGTGAAGGGTCCCAGGTTGCTCAGTGGCCAGGCATAAGTTCTGTCTTAAGAGTCCAAACACACAATGGAAGAGAAATGTCATGTGGGCCAGAGACACATGGGAAGTGAAAGAGGCCAATGGGTCTAGAATCAGTCTGTCTCTGTTTTCACTGCTCTGTGGTGACCTTGGTAAACAGAGGTTCTCTAAGAGCACACGGTACTGGATGTGCTGGCTTTACATCTTCCCAGGAGACTTAGTTGTGTCTTTCCAGATGATCTGCTGTGGAAGGGCAGGGTGTGACAGGGCCTATGGACAGCCCTACAGTCCCCGACCATATGCCTGCCTGCCTGAGCTGCCCATCTCCACATATAAGGATACAGTCCTTGGTTCCATCCAAGGGCAGTTCATGGGAGTCCAGAGTAGACTGAGTGCTCCGTTGGCGCTCTCTTGAAAAGCAGAATATTTGAACACAGGACCTTACATTTGCATTCTGCTCTGAGCCTTACAAGCTGTGTAGCCAGCCAGTTTCCATCACCCAGGGGATGCTGGGACATTACACCAGGCTCTGTGCTCTCACGTAGGAGGCAGACGCCTGGGGAAGGTGAAATGCAAGCAGGGCTACGTCTCGGATGTCTGGGATGTTTGTGTGTGGGGTCTGTCCTTCTAAAGACCCTCTGCACCTCCCCCTTTTCTCAGTTATTGTCCTGAGAGTTCCAGCTGAAGGTCAGAGTTGCTGCAAGGCTATTCTCAGCCCAAGCCAGGTCTGTACCGCTTGAGACTCCCTAGGCGGCCTTGCTAAGAGCGGAATGTCACCCTGGAGCAAAGGTAAAAATTATTCAGAGGACACAGCATTGACCTGCAGGGACACTGCCTCCTTTACTGTGTTCTTTCCGGGAAATTGTTTTAGCATACTTGGCTAATTCTAACATAAATGCTGATATTTTAAGATTTCTATTCTGTCAGGTCTGTGTTTTATGTTTTTGTTGATTGGTTGAGGCGCTCTGATCAGCTGTAATGCTTCGTCCTTCAGAGGATGTGGCGTAGCAGTTTGTAGAAGGCATTTGGAAATGCATAAGCATGTTTTGTGCTGTCATGCACCCTAGGGCTGTGAGAAGATCTGTTACTACTACAGACTAATTAGTAGCTTCCGGCTAAGGGTGAACACAGGCAAGATTTGTCCAACATTCAAATGATACCTTCCCTGCTGAATGTGGTTATTGCCATGGGGCTTAGGTGACCATTCTCAGTGTCCTCTGCCAACTTCAATGCATCCTTGAAAAGTTCAGGAAGTCACGGAAAAGGGGGGCAATCTTTTACATCAGCGACTGCCCCTCTTGCTCTTGTTGCTAGTCTGCTGATCTATGATGATGTCATGACCCTCTCTGCCTACTAATCTTTGCTCTGTTAGTCTGCCTGGCAAACAGCTGTCTCCTTGGAAACAGCCCTCTGGTCTTCCCACCACCTGCATGGCTTGTCCCTACAAGAGCTAGCTAGCCTCAGTGTACCAGCTTCCTCTACTCCTTTACCCCTTTCTACCTGCTTGTGTCTGCAGATGCCCTGGCCTGAGAGAGGGCTGCACTTGAGGAGGAAATCTGCATACCCAGGATGGAGATGAAAGAGGTCAGCCTTCCTTGCCACATTCCTCTGGGTTCAGTGTTTAATTCTCTGAGCCTCTCCATGATGTTTCCATAGCAGGTCAGGCCATCGCCCATGTAACCTTTCCGGCAAGTGCACCTGGAGAGAGGGTGGAGTCACATTCTCAGGGCCTTGGAGCCATCGAGAGCCAAGAGTGCTCAGCCCAGGGCTTCATTCCATGGGTTTCACAGGTGGGGAGAACCATATGATAGACAGGATTGGAGAGGCCAGGAGAGACACAGAGTCAGAGAGCCGTCAATGGCAGAAACTGGTTTAGAGTTGCATTTCCAGAGCAGATAATAACACACACACACACACACACACACACACACACACACACACACACACCCCAGATAACTTTGTATGTTCTTTGTAGAAGTAACTTTCAACGTGCAGTCCAGACCACATTCACAAGAATCACTTGTAATGCTTGCTACAAATGTAGACTCAAGAGCCTCAGGGCAACAAATGTAGACTCAAGAGCCTCAG
>LOJH01044591.1:0-13758 GCA_001685095.1 Ellobius talpinus | reverse complement strand
TGAAATATATCTCTATATATCTAGAAAGTCTAATTAACATGACTACAAGCTTGACTATTATTGATGATTATCCATTAACAACCTATATTTCCTAATTCTATATTACATTTTTAAATGAATTACATAATCATAATGTTTTAATCAAGATCAGAAATACATATATATATAACAAAATTGACTTTAAAATCCATACCAATGAAAGTTATTCATATCTATATCAGCCCCTGACATTGGTGAAGGAGACGTGAGCAGGCTTGGTCCTCATATCCTCAGAAGTGTGAGTTTGGACCCTGAGGCCTCAACCAAGTCTTGTCCTCAGCCTCACCTATGTGGGCTGTGCTGGCTAGTGTCATTAATTAGAGCCATTGACTTTTCTTTAAGGCCTTCCCCTTATTCCTGTTCATCCTGAAAACCTCTAGTTATTCATCAGATGGGCTCTGTGAGGGTCTCCCGGAGGCCAAGCATTGCTGAGGGGGGACTTGCTGCCCAGCCACTGGTATTGCCACAGGCTGTCCTTCTTGCCTGTTGTCACGTTTGTTTTACCCTTGCTTTCTATTAGAGCTCCCTGGATTTAGAGCATGAACATTTGTGATTAAGATCCCATTAAGCAAAGCAATCTAATAGTTATATAATGGACAGTCACTTTGAGGCACTGTGAGGCAGAATTATGGGGCTCTGAAGGTAGAGAAAGACACAGTTTCATCTTTCAGAGTTCCCTTCACAGAGGTCTTTTGGGTCTCTGTCCCTGTTCAGAACCATTAGCTCTTTGCTACAATAGTCAGCTTCAGCTGTACAGCCAAGACTGGGATTGCCCCTTTTTAAAAAGGAAAGTGAAATGTAGGCAAGTAATGGCCTTCTTCCTCACCCTGCAGCTCATGGCTGTTAGTGGCCCTTTCCACTACTGGGGCCCTGTTGTCGATGGCCAGTACCTACGTGAAGTTCCAGCCAGAGCACTGAAGAGGCCTCTGCCAGTCAAGGTGGATCTACTCATAGGGGGTTCTCAGGATGACGGAATTATCAACAGGGCAAAGGCTGTGAAGGTAGGTGAAGGGAGGCAGGATGGTGCCTCTGTACCCTTCTGCTGGGTCAAGAACGTCTGACTGACTTACATCTCTGGCTAGCAAAGGACTGTTAGCCAACTCTGCAGAAGCCTGGAGGTAATCATGGCAGAAGCTGGCTTCAGAACTAAGAATTTATTAAAGGTGACTAATATTGATATGCCCATAAACAGCAGCTGGGAATCAATCACTGTGAAGAGCTTAGAGTAGAAGCTGACCTGGGTGTTCCCAACCTCAGGGGCACCTCGTCATGAGCAAAAGCACTGCTCTTTCATAATGTGTGTACAAGGACGTTTATCACAGCTTTAATTATTGTAGCAAAAAAAAAACGTTGGGAAGAAATCCAGGTGTCCCTTGACAGGGAAATGGTTGGCTAAATTAAGATACACTCTCACTTCTAAATATTATGCAGCTGTTAAAAACACAAGCCTGATCTCTCTGCTGGTTTGAGGAATGCCTCTGATGGGCTGCAAAGGAGAAAACAAAGATGTAGAGAAACATGGAGCTGAGTTCGCACTCTTGTTTAAGAAGCAAGTATATGCATGGATGTAAATGTACATACTTGTACATTTCTACATGAAAGGATCATGGTGTGGACAGATAAAACCAAGCCGTTAACACCGGCTGCCACAGGAAGGGTGAAACAGAACAGCTTAATCTCCGTCGCTGCCTTCCCCACATAATGAGTTACATGGATTATAACCTTTTCCTTGCAATCTCACATACAATGCTTCCTTGTGAGAGAGGACACGTGATCTTTGGGCAGGAGACCCCATCCTCGTGCTGCTGGATCTGGAAATGTGCGCTGAACGCTCATCCCATCTTTCTGTCATGAAAGAGAGGAAGGCTACTTTCAGAGTCTCAATTTAGGGCTCATCTAAGACAGGGAGCATGGGGCGGGGGTGAGGGCCACTCTGGCAGGTGCTCCCTACACTACCTCCAAGCCATAGAAGTTCCCCCAACTAGTGATGGAATCAGCCAGGCTTCCTGCTAGTCGATTTGGACTGTGATGGGTCAGAGCACAGCCCAGTCCACGATTCTGCATTATGCTTACCAATCATAAGAACGCTGCTAGGCTGTGTGGCTGCCTTGGGCTTGCCCTTCCTAGCCCCGTCTCAGTGGTGTTTAGGGAACTTCCTGTCACTGCTGACAGACTACAGGGCCAGAATCCTTCCTCGATGCTGCATTTTGATTTAGGGCAAAGTTCCCTTTGTTCAGTCACAAAGGAACGCGGTAACATATGGCAGGAGGCTCACCACTAAACCAGCACTGCTGGGGAGGTATGGCCTTGGAGGTGGCCAGAGCAGGGAAGTCAGTGTGCATGTCTGTGCTTCTCCAGTTCCACCCCACAGGGAGCAAGACCTTGGCACACTGCCCATTGGTCACCCAGTTCCTTCAAACTGAGCTCTTGTTAGGACCTTGCGTCTGATGAGCACACCCGGGCACTGCCTACCTAGAGGACTGGGATGGCAGAAGCAGTGGTTGATAGAAAGCCAGAGTTCAGCTCTCTGCCTGTCAGTCCCTGTTGAGTGGGAAGTGTACACCTCCAGCCCGGCTGTCCGTTCAGCAACCCCCAACCCCTGCTTAACCCCAGACTGCTGCCAGAGACAAGAGACTGCTAAACATCTCAATTTGGATGCCTACAGCCCCTCATCTTTAGTTCACAGTGGTCCCCACTCAAATTTGCATACCTACCACAATCCTCAGTGCACCCATGCTCTCAGGCTTAGCAACAGTAGATTCACCTTACCTTCTCTCAGTCTACAAGCCAAGCCCCTTTCTGGCAGTCAGAGCTGTGTCCCGACAGTGGCCCCAGAAACTTGTTTGATGGGATCTAAATTTATTCCTTGCTATGCCCTCCCTGGTCACCTTGCATGACCAGAGCAGTTCCATGTCTTCAGTCTTCCTTAGGTAATGCTGAGGGGTGTGATATATGCTGTCCCCCCGTCCTGGAATGTCCTCAGGCTTCATGGGCCTCATTTCATCTGGGGTCGCTTCTGAGACCCTAAACCCAGGAAATCACTGCATCACACAGGTTGCAAGGCATGAGTATCTAACCAGCACCTGTTGGCTGTGCCCTGAGAACGGACCAGCCATTTACACTGTGCCAGATGCAGGGCCAGTTAGGGTGGTCCTCACTACCAATTGTATCCTGCTCTCTAAGAGGTAATGATCAGATCGAAACATAGAGAATCAACAAGACACACATCTGTGAATGGCTCTATGCATGCTGTGTAGAGAAGTGGGCATCATGTCCCTGAAGGTAAGAAAGAGCTAGGCTGGGGTCCATTGCCCATAGTGGCACTGCCAGCTCAGTGACAAATGAGCAAAGACTGACCAGAATCCCTCCCTTAGCATTCTGCCAGCAGAACAGGGGGAAAGTCCTGGATGTCTTTTGTCTGTAGTTGGAAGCATGTACATTTCCCCAGATCCAGAGACTTGGTTTCCCTATCTGTAAATTGGGAGACAATTCATACAGATCCTCCTAAATATTCCCAGAGAACTCAAACCTACTCCACTGTCTAGAAAATAGTTGGACCTGACAAAACGATAGATATTTTTATGCTGAATTCGTTAATAGAATAGTTAATGACACTGGTCCCGAGAAGAAATACAAAAGACTTACAGCCACTGAACCATCTGCCCTCAGGTCAGTTTTCCAAATCACAGCAAAAGTAAACATACATTCTAAAACAGGCGCACGCGCACGTGCGCGCGTGCACACACACACACACACACACACTTTCTCCTCATAGCAACCTACAGAAATGCCAGCTGGAGCCCAACCCACAAACACACACAGTCCAAGGAGGGATAGGTGCCTCTTAGCCCTCATTCAGCCCCTCAGCCTAGCTGTTCCTTCAGAAGAGACTACCAAATGCACTCAGACCAAAGAGGGTGGGTGGGTAGGGTTTCATTAAATCCCAAATTCCCTCACCCTTGCTACCCAGGCCACCAGGGTCCACCCAATGAGTCCTCACAACCCTCAGAGACATACCTGCAGAGCATGGGGGCTGCATAGATGCCTGGCAAGATGGGAAGCCTCCGTTTGCTCAAAACGATCTCATTTCCGAAGTCGAAGCATTCTATTGAAATTCTTCATTGGTCTCTGAGATGGGAAATTATCCCCCCTTCCTCCTTCTCCTCCTGACTGCTGAAGTTGACAGTCTGTCTGCATTAACCAAGACTACATTTGCATTAGCAGAAGCAGACTTGTTCCAAGATGCACAGTGCTGCTTCCCCTCCGAGCATCTCCAAGAAAGGCAAAAAAAAAAAAAATCCAAAGCTTAGTGTAGCCAACGTGCCCTGGGCTTGGCTGGGAGTTGGCCTCATTCAGGAGCAGGTGCAGTGGGGGCCTGTGAAGGGGGGGCTGTCTGAGAGTTGGAAAGCTGCACCTGGCAGCCAAGTCGCTGGCATGAGCCCCAGTGCAGCAGTATCGAATCCTTGGTGGCAGCTCATAGTAATAGGCGGATGCAGGAATCCTCTGTGTGTGTGTGTGTGTGTGTGTGTGTGTGTGTGTGNGAGAGAGAGAGAGAGAGAGAGAGAGAGAGAGATTTCTTGGAAAGATGTCCCAAATCCTCATAATAGGTCTGGACCTAGACAGACACAGGATGTGAATTAGAATAATAGGTCATGAGTCCTGGTTTTGACCACGTGGTTTAGACAAGTTGTTTAGCCAGTTGGAGCTGGGCTATTGTAGCTTCCAAGTAGCACAGTGAGCCCTGTCTGCTTTCTGCATATCTAAGAATGGAGACAGCTCTCTTCAGAGAGGGACTCTGTGGGGTTCCAACTCCAGGATGCCCTACCTAAGAATCCATGACCCTTCCATTCCTACTTGAGTCTCAGACCCTCAAAGCCCAATACCCCATATCTTCCCATCTAACACTTTGGAGGCTCTTCCTAAAGGTAAGACATGTGGACTTAACCCCAAAATATACAATATTTTATGACTGTTAATATAAAGATGAGTGCCAAACAAGCTAGAATTGTTCTATTGTCATCGCAGCCCTGCCGTCCTATTTCCTCTTATAACTTGGAAAGAAGCTAATAGACTATTTTGTTTGTGTCTAAACATGTGATAGACACTTGGCACTGATCCTGCCCCATCTGATAGAAGGCCAGCTATTGGCTCTTAGCTCTCTAGTAAGATAAGTAGTGATCAACGGCTCACAAATGACTTATGCATCCACCCCCAGGGTTTCATTAAAGACTCTGAGTCCTGAGGTCTTCTGGGGT
Source organism: Ellobius talpinus (assembly GCA_001685095.1). Classification (NCBI taxonomy): domain Eukaryota; kingdom Metazoa; phylum Chordata; class Mammalia; order Rodentia; family Cricetidae; genus Ellobius; species Ellobius talpinus. Next base: position 8,464 of record LOJH01044591.1, on the reverse strand, counting down.
TTGGGAGGAAGTTCTGAGCACACAGATAGAGCCCGTGCCTTGCAGAGCTCACAGAAATAAGAATCAATGACACATAAGCACTAAGGGTTTCGGGTCTTGAGAGGAGCCCTGGAGAAAACAGAGCCAGAGAGCTTCAAAGGAGACCATAGAAAAGGAGATACCCTTTAGGGATGGGCAGGGACAGCCTATCAGATGTGTCCTTTGGATTGAGACGTGCATGGGAGAAGGAGACAGCGTGGAACAGGGACATCTGAGGGTAGATGGAGATATAGGAACCAGAATGGGAATAGCTGTCTGCCAGACCCAGGAAGATTATATCCTAGGAACCTGAGGAACAGTAGAGGGGGCCGAGGAAGAAGCAATCTGGGGAGAGCAGTGATGTGCGATCCCCGTGGATATTTAAGCAGTAAATGATGGTGTTGAGAGAACCCTTTCAAAATAAAAGCACAATCATTCTTCTGGCTAGTCAAGACCTTGGTGATGGTTGGGTAGTGGGGAAGGCAGAGATCAGACTGTGGTGCTGTAACATGCAAAGGGCTCCGCGTCCTTTCAGGAGGACCTAGAGAGAGGGTCTGATTTGAGTGTCATCAGAGGATGGTTCTGGTCTACCTCACTAGAATGAAAGCCTGACAGGAAGAAGGTGGCCCCGGGTAAGCAAGAGTGCATACAGAGGAAAGAGGTGAATGTGACATGCATTAGCTGTGCATGACTGGTAGCCTCCAGGAGGTGGGGACATCTGAATAGAAGGCCTGCGGTTTGGGCTGGACACAGAGTTAGTCCTCCCTAATTTGATACTGGGTATCTCAGCAAGAGGCCTCATCTTTACATCAGTGAGGGAGATCTGCTGCCTTCAGTGTGTACAGTAGTCCCCCCAGCATGGCTGGTAGAACATGAGGGTCCTGGTACTTGGACATCTCTGCCCTGCCCCTCATGCTAGGAAGTGGAGGTAAGCTATGCCTTCCAAGTGTCCAGCAGTACCGCTGTGACTGTACATCCCCCGGGGTCCCCCAACTGAGTCTTCTCACCATCGTTTCTGCATCAGCGCAGAGGCCTTGCAAAACACCTAGAGATAGGAAATGGACACAGGTGCCCCCCGCCCCCTGCTCATCAGTGCCTTTGCTGAGGGCTGGGAGCTGGGCCAACAGACCAGGGAATTTGACATCCACGATAGTTTAACCGTCAATACTTGCACAGCATCCACCTAAAGAAATGAAGATTTATTAAGCAAGATAGGGCCCTTGTTCTGTGAAGCCAGACCCACAGGACTCTCTTCGTCCTGTAGTGAAGTGGTTTAGGGCCTCTAGGCCTTCTCCTGTAGTTTTCTCATTGATGCTAGTGAAACTGACAGTTAATACAAATTTGCCTTTTACTAAGCGACCTAGGCCAGAGTTTGAACAGGGTGTTTCAGACTGCTATTCCGAACTCTAAAGACAATGCCGCATGCAGCCTTGACTTTAGTTAACTCCAGACTGCGCATGAGGAACCTAAGGACTGAAGAGCCTCTAAGACAAGCCAAAGTCACACCACCAGGGAATGCAGAGGACTGGCAACCAAGCTGGGCTGCTGTCTCCAAGCAGATCCTTCTGAGGGAGCCTCTTAGCTGCTCTTGACCTATAGCACGATGCATTGACATAATGCGGTACTACAGGTGACTGTCTTGTGCTCCACTCTCAGAAGCAACCCAGGGCTGGACCACAGCATCTTCTATGGTTTAATGATACGGGGATCAGAAGAGATGAAGTCATGTTTTATCTCTGAAAGACCTTTCAAAGGCATCTTGATACTCAGACCCTCACATTGATTCCCAACTCAGTGTTCCTGTCACCACTCTGGGCTGTGCATCCCTGGGTCAATTTCCTTCCATGTTGTACGGTCCTGTGTTTGCAGTGTAACTCTGGGTCATGATTAAGTTAGAGCTGAAGAAGGACTGGGTGCCCCCATGATAAGGCCTGGGCTAAATACTAGCCCATGCTGGCTCACTATATGGTGGCCCTAAGGGGTACAGGCTCCACTGGTCTGAGAATGTAGCAGGAAATAGGGTGATGCCATACCCAGAATCAGGGCTCTTGGATGACTTTGGCGAAGCAGTCAGGAAATGCTTCATACTAAGCTGTAAGTGGCAGGAGGTATGGGACAGCTTTAGTAGCTATTTTGTTGTGAGCAATTCCAGAAAATCATCCAATTCAGTTTCCCCCATGCCTTTGGAAACTTATGAAATCAGTATGATAGACAACAGATGGGTCGGTGAAAACCAATATTATTAGCCTAGAGTAAATGAACGGTAGCCCCCAGATTCGAATGATAAGAGCAAAGTGTGTGCATGATATTCATGTGGCACTTTTTGTGGGGGAGGGTCTTGAGAGAACATAGATATGTGGGTAAGGATGGAGTATGTTTGTGTGCTCTTACACAAACCTCTTCTTATTGTGACCTTGGTCTCTGGTCACATCCAGTGGTATTTGGAAGCTGTCTTTGCCTGGGATGCTCATGTACTCACAACCGTGCTTGGCAGATAGTGATGAATTTCAGATGTATTTCTAAACATCTATCAAGACTAAAGAAACATGGCCCCTTTGCATGCTAGTCCCTGTGGTCCTCCTCATTGTCTCCTGAGGCTAGTGTTATGCACCTGGGACATGTCTTCCCATCAGTCATCCCTCAGGTGGGTAGGCCAGGCTCCTGTCCTACAGGTGGGAACATGCTCCTGAGCTCGCCAACATGTGGCTCCTTGTGTCCTGATCCTGGATCGATCCCTGTGCTTAGAGGAGTTTATAGAGCAGCGTAAACACACCAGGGCCTGCCAGCGTGCAGGCTCATGGTATACAGGAACTCCTGAGAACACATAAACATATATGCATCCTGAGCCTGTCCGGGGATCAGGCATCTTAGCCTCACTCCCAGACCTGCATCAAGGAAAGACCTGCATCTTCTGCCCTTTGTCTCCAGAAAGGAGAAAACTGAGGCCAGAAGGTAGGAGCTGAGTTGTTCTCCACCCCACAGTGTAGTCAGCTGCCAGGAAAGAGCAGGGCAGGGAGGCTGAGAGGGGCAAGAGTGACTGCTGCTCCTGAGCGGTTAGGCAGCCCCTCTGCCCAGCAGTGCAGCTTCTTTGTCTGTCTTTCCTAAATCAGGCCTGGCCCGACCCTTATCCGTGTAACCTTGCCTATGCTAAACCTACTCTGTGAGGTCCTGGTCATTCACTTACCTGTCCCTGCCTCCGCCCACTGGGACATAGCCTAGCAGACAGGGGAGTGGGACATCATGGTCCCAGACACTTCACAGACAATGGAGAATTGGCCCATGGGAAGTGTGTGTTCTTAAGGTAACACTATCTGTTCATATTCTGAATGACTAGGGCAGTATATGGAAAGGAACGAAATGTTTCACAACAGACCACAACTAGGCACATGCCAGTTAAACCTAGCCAGATAAATCCAGAAAGAGGCAGCATGTGGCCCAGTGTCAGACAGTGGTCAGGACTGAGACAGACTAAGTGGGAAAGTGGGATTGGCTTCTTGATATTCTTCTTTTAAAAACCCTAGGGGAAGGCACTCACATTTTCCAATGGGCAAAGGAAGGCACAGGTGGGGAAGAGCCACTTGGTTAAGGTCACACAGTAAAAAGCAGGTGGAGCTGGAACAAGTCCAAGAGCTTTAATGCTGTGCTTCTCTGAGAGAAAATTCTATAACAATGTTTGAAGGACACAAAGTATACCTTTCAGAATATGATTGGGAACATCCGTATCTTTCTTTTTCCTTCCTCCATCCCATTTTTCAAAGCAATTTGAAGAGAGACAAGGCCGAACCAACAGCAAGACAGCCTTTTACCAGGCACTGCAGAACTCGCTAGGTGGGGAGGACTCGGATGCCCGCATCCTCGCAGCTGCTGTATGGTATTACTCCCTGGAGCACTCCACAGACGACTATGCCTCCTTCTCGCGGGCACTGGAGAATGCCACTCGGTAAGCCAGGCCCACCAGGCAAGTCGGGGCCGTTCAATATGCCAGTTCGTGCAGGATGCAATTCCTCTGCCTACTGTGGAGGAGGGTTATGAGGCTTCTCCAATCTCAACAGAGGTACTGAGGGCCTGGGTCATCACTGAAGCTCCGGGTGTCCTCAGTACCATGAAGTAGCTCTCCCTGATGGGCCCTCAGACCACTTGGGAAGGAGACATGATAAGGCCCAAGGGTGCAGATATGTGCTTAGCTCTACAGTCAACTCCACATGTGACCAGAACCTACTCAGCATGTGGGAATGGAGACCCTACTAGAAAGTTTCCATCTCTTACCCAAGCAGAATGAGCCCAGGGTTGTCAAGCCCACGTGAATCCTTTCCTTGAGATGCTGTTGCCCCCTTTTGATACAGTCCCCTCATCCCCACTCATTATTCAGGCTCCTTTCTTGAGAAGCATGTCTTGTCCCAACCCCAAGGAAACTGAAGACTGCCCCCAGTCTCTGCTGCCCCAAGCGTCCCTCTGTCACAGCACTGTATAGGAAGGACTGCACCATTAATCCACTGAAGCCAAGCACAACTTTCTTTTTTAATTCATGTTCATGTGTATTTGCAGGTATGTGTGTGAGTGAAGGCCTACATATGCGTATGTGTGTGTTATGTATGTATGCATGCATGCATGTAACATGTAGAAGGCCAGAGGACAACACTGAGTGTCCTCCTCAGGAACGCCAACCACCTCCTTTGAGACAGAGTCTCTCCCTGGTCTAGAGCTCCCTACTTAGGCCAGTCAAACTGGCTAGTGAGCCCTAGGCATCCTGCTGCCTCTTCCTCCCCAGAGCTGGAATTTACAGTAACAGATCACCATCCCTGGCATTTTTACACAGATCTGGGGATCAAACTCGAGTACTCATGCCTGTGAGAGAAGCACTGTATTAGCTGAGCCAACTCCCCAGTCACCAAACTTTAGTTTATGAGCAAGTAGGTGAACTAGGAACTGCATTTAGAGTAAGAATCAAGGGGCAAACAGACTGTAGTCCTTTCCTTCAGATGCCCTGGGCATGTGGCCCCCAGCTCTCAAATGACCTTGCAGGTTGTGTAGAAGGCATGGTGGTTTGTATTCTGGTTTTCCCCACAGCGGAAAGCTGGGCCCAGTAAGACCAGTGTCTCACACCTGTTCCTCTCCCTCCAGAAGGAGCACACTTGCGTTTGCTCTATGTTATGGGGACAGCGCCAGGGTCAAAGCTCCATCTCAATGCTCTCATTGACCGTGGCTGTCAGGAAGAATGGGCTGGAGGCCCTATGTGGCCTCTCCATGAGGGAGAACGTGGCTGCACTTGGACAGTCTGCAGCAATAGAACTGTGGGACATCTACTTGGAGCCTAGAAAGCCTTTATATGCCTCTTGGTGAAGAGCTCCACTCTAAACCAAGAAACCTACCGCTGACTTTGAAGCTGGACCTAGACACACCATAAGAGCCCACAGACACACAGTTCCTCACTCTGAGTGACTTCAAAACGGACTTGGGGCTACCCCAGATTTCACTAACAGATGAACTTAGGCAAACTCAGGGTCTTAGTTCAAAGTTGTTATCTGACCTTAAAGGCAACTTATTTCCAGGATAAAAACTGAGATCTAGATATACTCATCTGGAGAGCTACAGCTCCTGTCAGGCCCTCATTTCCTCCTGGACAACTCAGGCTACAAACCCCCTCAGCCTGTCTGTCTCCAGTCTCCCAGAAGTGTCCCTCCCTGGGGTAGCAAGCATGAGTCTTTTTCTTGATGTTTCAATCCCATCCTGTGCTGTTCACAGGCGACACCCAGCTGCCCATATCTACCCTCTGTGAGAGACCCCTTCACTGGTCCTACCTTGGAGCTCCCCCTGTGACATGTCAGCTTTACCACCAATCACCAAACATTACCAACTCCATGAGCAGGAAGAGGGTGACAGGCCACTGGTTAGACAGAATTCCAGGGTGTCCTCAGCCTCCAGCATCTCAAAGTCTCTGCAAGACAGGGTCCCAGGCCAAACTTCTTAACTGGGAGACCAAAGAGGCCCAAGAACTATTGGGCCTCACCTTACCAACAGAGCATTAGGGATGCAAAGCCCCAGAGCCAAGCAACACAGTCTGTCTGATTCCTGCATTTGACCAGCTCTTGAGGCACAGGGCCTGCTTGTCCATACATATGGAACCCACCACTACAAGCAGAGCTTCTTAAGTTGGTTCCCATCACTTGGCCGAGGAATTCACATGAATCTCCATCACCTCACCAGGTTTTGCACTGCCTGCCTCTTACCATTTGGGCTGAATGGGGCTTTGCTTGGCGCTTTTGTGAAAAGAAGCCTGGAGAAACTTTCTAATCCCTGCGAAAACAACCGAAACCATCTCCGGGCATTGCTGAAAGTTGCCTAGGGTTTGAGGTTTGGCAAATTCTGTCCTAGCTAAAAGCCCTAGGACCAAGGGTATTTTGTTCATGAAGTGTGTTTGAGAACTCTGCCTTCTGTTCAGAGGTACACCCATTTATGTTGCTCTTATCCACTGGGCTTCCTAGCATGTGTTGCTGGCAAATCTTTAAGCGCTGTTAATGTTCAGAAAAAAGATTCAGACCTGCTGGAGGCCTCTTGACCTGGGAGACCCATCACCATGGACACATTTCAAACTGCAGTATGCCATAAACCAGAGCTGTACATCTACCAGTGTGGCCATCGGGGAACTGGAAGGCACCTCTGCAGGGCTGGGCAGAAAATCTTTGTGGAGATGGGCCTGGTGGGAGGGGCCTGCCTATGAGAAGCACTTGCCTGATGCAGCCCTCCCCCTACAGCCATGAAATTGAATTTTCTCCTCTGTCCTTTCCTCAGGGACTACTTTATCATCTGTCCCATGGTCAACATGGCTAGCCTCTGGGCAAAGAGAACCCGTGGAAACGTCTTTATGTACCATATGCCCCCAAGCTATGGCCACAGCAGGTAAGGTGATCATGTGACTATATCAAATGTAGACAGAGAAGGCCTCCTGGCAAGGGCCCCTGTCACCACTATGATCCACAAAGAGAAAGAAGGCAGGATGAGGCATGGGCCAGTCCTCTGTGATGTGGGACATGGCTTGACCACCGTATGCCATGCCAACATTGGCTACAAATGGGGCAGTGGTCAAGGGTACTTTATTCCATGGTGTTTCTGCCTGGGAAAACGAAGTACAAAGTTATGAAGACCTGTCCACCATGGAGGACATGAAGCTCTGACTTAAGTTACTCTTTTTCCTGGGCATGAAGAGAGCTTTTTCCTTTGCTAGGATCCTACGTGTTTATGCCTCTGAGAACTGAGTACTTAAGAACTGACTTTCCATAGAAGCAAGCGTATCTTTTTTATTTGTTTGGTTTTTTTGTTTATTTGGTTTCATATTTTCTTTCCTCTGTAGCTCAGGCTGGGCTAGCACTCAGTAGATAGTCCAGGTTGGCCATGGACTCTCGTCAGTTCTCCTATCTCAGCCTTTCAAGCATTGGGATAGGAAGCATGAGCTGCCAAGTCCAGCTGAGAGGTTTCTGTTTACTTCAATTTCTCTATCATCCAGAAGAGGTTCAAGGGCCTGGTAATTAAATCCTGGGGTGAAACAAAAGCACCAGAACAGGAGAGAGATAGGAGAGGCACAAGTAGGAAAGAAAAAATGATGGACAGGAAGCAAGGAGCTACAGGAAGGATGCAAGGAGGCCGGATGAGGACATGGATGACAGTGTTTGGAGGGAGGGCTGTGTAGCCCGGGTTCTACTTCTGCCCTCACGACATGTGGAAAGCCCATTCCAGTAGCAACTGAGATGTCTACATTAAGGGTAATCTGGATGGCAACTTCACACAGCAGCCCTTGGTTAAAGCCTTGAAAGGAGTCTTGGCTAATGTAGTCCCATAAGACTTGTGGTCTTTTCCACTCAGTGAAACTGGAGCTGTAGTGTGTCCGAACAGACGACTTGGTTTTTGTAGCACCCAATGGAAACACAAGGGGTGTTTGTGAGGGTAGCAGTTTGAGATGGTTGTCCCTGCTTCGTAGACAGAGGCATCGTGAGCCAATCAGGCCACTCTAATAAAGCACCTTACAAACAGCCCAGGCTTCTCACTTACAGTTGCGGAGGCTGAAGTCCAGACTCAAGACACCAGCATCTTGGGGTGTCTATTGAGGGCTGACCCTCACCCAAAGGCACCTCTGTGCAGGAAGGTGAATGAGTTTCTTGGGACCTTGTTGATTCTATTCATATCAACCTTGTGAGTTAGTCCCCCAAAGGCTCAGCTCTTGAGACCAATAGACAGAGAATCAGTCTTAAACTTAGGAGTCTTGGAGGATCGCAGACACTTACTCTGTCTGAGGTTCAAGAAGGTTCAGCATGCTCTCCCCTGTTTCCCAAGATGAGCATATGGCTCAGTGCAGAGCAATGGCTGTCTCTGCACCTCCCAGCCTAGAGATCTGCTTCCACTAGACCACGTGGTCTGTCTGCTTAGAGCTGTTTATAGTTTCTACCACACCAAC
>LOJH01044589.1:0-13429 GCA_001685095.1 Ellobius talpinus | reverse complement strand
AATATTTTCTTTGACTGATGAGTCTATTTCCTTAATTGTATCTTTAGCACTGAGATTCTCTCTTCCATCTCTTGTATTCTGTTCTTTACTTTTGCACTTGTGGTTTCTAATTATTTTCTCATGATTTTTTTTCTATAATTACCTTGGCTTCTGTTTTCTTTATTGTCTCTATTTGAGTTTTCACGTCTTGAATAGTTTATTTCATACATTTGATTGCTTTTCCATAGTTTTCTTTAAGGGATTTGCTGATGTCTTCCTTTTTTTGTCTTTTCCTCCATTTCTTTAGGGAATTTTTCATTTCTTCTTTATGAGTCTCAAACATTCTCCTGAAGTTATTTTTTTAGGTCATTTTCTTCTGCTTCATTGGTATATGGTTGTTCAAGTCTTGCTGCTGTAGGGTCTTTGGCTCAGTCTTCTTTTTAATTTTTATTAACAGAATTTTTCCAGTTAATCTGGTGTTCGTATCTAGTCCATTGTTTTCCCTGGCACTCTTTTATAGTGTTTACCAAGGCTCTGCACCTCCCCTGGCACTGCCAGTTTCGCATAGCAGGGAAGGGTATGGGACAATATAAAACCAAAACATCAGAAGTCACGTACATCCCATCATTTAAAAGTTAATTTAGCCCACATCAATTTCTGGTCATGAGTGGCGGCCATGAGGGGTTATCTAAAAGCTGATCCTCAGTTTGCAGAGCAACCTTAAGTTTGCAGAGGACCACTTCAGTCTTGCAAAAAGAGCTATGGGTTGTAAAGCAAAGGAAGCCACTGTTAAAAGTTAATCCTTAAACTGCTAAGAAAGCTGCTGACAGTCTGCTCTCATTCTCCTAGGCTTACAACTTTATATTCTTCATTTCTACATTCTTATTTCTGGAATCTACATTTTTATATTCTTATTCTTGGACTCTTCATTCAGAATACAGGTGGTGCCAACTTAGTATAGTTCAACTTAGACAACAGAATAAAAGTGGTACACATTCAGCAGAAACTGCACTTTGATTTTGGATTTGATGCTTTTTCCCAGCCTAGTCATGCGCAGTGAGTTCTCCTGTGATGCTGAGCAGTGATGGAGGTGGTGAATCTCAGGACCCAGTCAGCCATGAAATTACAGGGGGAATAGCTAGCATTCCAGTGTTCTGCAGCACCAAGCCATGGCACTCCATGCTCAGATACAAAAAATGTGTTGGTTTGTTTTTCCTTCTAGTGCTGAGGAATTAGACCCAGCGCTCTGTGCATTCTGTGAAGTGCTTTTCCTCAGAACATTTCCCCAGATGTTCCCCCCTAATTTTAAAAGATTAATGAATTTATTTGCATGTGTATGAGTACATATGTGTCATGGCAAGTGTAATAGTCTTAACTATCAACTTGAGACAATTTAAACTTATCTGGGATGTCTCCATGAGGGGTTAGGTTGGATTGGCATGTGGGTGTGTCTGCATGCCGGGTTCTCTGGCAGAAAGAGTGGGGGCAGAGTTGGACCCCTAGACTCTCCCTAGGGCTGATCAGGATGGTGAGTGTTGAATGACCCAGCCCTCCCCACTGGCTACTGCCAGGATCTCTAATGGTATCAGGCAGGAACTTATATAGGGTTGTGATGAGGGTGGAGAAGCTTGGGAAGGTTTGAGGCAGAGTAAGGAATAAGGGCCAATAATATTCTGCCACATTAGTGGTGGCTGGGCAGAGGCGGGTCTAGGTTTGGTAGCCAGAGACAGGTCTCCAAACTTGAGCTAGGCTCAGGAAGTTACACTAGGCCTCACCAAACTCAAGTTAGCACAGAAAGTGACACTGGGCCTCACACCCATACCTCATGAGGCCCAACATCTGTGGGCGTATCTGTGGGTGTGTCTGTGGGCGTGTCTGTGGGCATGTCTGTGAGGGATTGTCTTGATTATGTTAACTGAGGTGGGAAGACCTACCCACTGTGGGAAGGAAATCCTGGATTAAACAAAGATGGAAAAAGGTAAGGGTGGTAGCACCTATTTTAAATCCCAGCACTTAAGAGGCAGAGGAGGTACATTTGTGAGTTTCAGGCCAGCCTGGTCTACATGGTGAATTCCAGGCCAGCCAAAATCTCAGTCATTTAGACATGAGATCTGTCTAAAACACAAAAACAACCCAAGGAATGGAGAGCGAGTGGAGCTCAATCATGCACCCATTAGTTCTTTGCTCTCTGCTCTTGATTTTGGATGTAATGAGATTATCTGCTTCAAGTTCCTGTGGCCTTGGTTTCCCACAAGGATGGGCTGTGGTCTTGAAATGTGCAGTAAATAAGCCCTTTCCCCCATAATCTTTATGAGTATTTTTATCACAGCAGCAGAATCTGATGGTGTGAGCACAGAAGTCAGAGGACTCCTCATGGGAACTGGTTCTCTCCTTCATGTGGGTTCTGGGGATCAAACTCAGGTTGTCAGGCTTGATCACAAGCTCCCTATACCCACTGAGCCCTAAGTTTTTTTATTCTGGGACAGAATGTTGTAATGGTGACCCAGCATGGCCTTGAACACTTGCTACCCAAGGCAGACCTTCAGCTTTCAACCTCCTTCCTCAGCCTCCCAAGTTGATGGGAACATATGTGTAGTGCAGCCACTGGAGTATAGGTGCAGTGCAGCCACTGGAGTACAGGTGCAGTGCAGTCACTGGAGTATAGGCACAGTGCATCCACTGGAGTATAGGTGCAGTGCAGTCACTGGACTATAGGCACAGTGAAGCCACAGGAGTATAGGTGCACTTAAGATCATATCAAAAGCAGATGCCAGTATAAAAATGCAATCAATAATAGCCAAGGCAATATCTCCACCAGAACACAGTTATCCTACCACAGCAGGCTCTGAATATTTCAACATAGATGAAGGACAATAAAATTACCTTAAAACCAGCTATATGAAGAAGATACAGGTCCTTAAAAAAGAAATAAATAAATCCCTTAAAGAAAACCAAGAAAAGAACAGCTGAAGGAAATGAATAAAACTGTTCAAGACCTGAGAATTTCCATAGAAACAATAAGGAAAACACAGACTTCTACAGAGGCATGCTTCACCAACAGAATACAGGAGATGGAAAAGAGAATCTCAGACACTGAAGATATGATAAAAGACAAGAATATATCAATCAAAGAAAATGTTACATCTAAAAAATTCCTGACACAAAGTATCCAGGAAATCTGGGACACCGTGAAAAGAGCAAACCTAAGAGTAATAGGGACAGAGGCAGGAGAAGAAACGCAGGTCAAAGGCTCAGAAAATCATAGAGGAAGATGCCTATTAAGGCACAAGAAGCTAGAGGACATCAAACACATTGGGCCAGCAAAGAGAGTTCCCTTGCCACATAATTATCAAAGCACTAAACACACAGAACAAAGAAAGATATTAAAATCTGGAAGGGTAAAAGACAACATAACATAAAGACCAACCTATCAGAATTACACCTGACTTCTCAGTAGAAACTCTAAAATCCAGAAGGGCCTGGACAGATTCTAAGAGACCACAGATGGAAGACTACTATTGCCAGGAAAAAAAATTTCCATCACCATAGAGAAAACAAGATATTCCATGATAAAGTCAAATTCAAACAATATCTATATAAAATCCAGTCCTACAGAAGGTGCTAGAAGGAAAAATTCAACCTAAGAAGTGTCAGCAGAATTTATCATGAGCTATTGCAGGCCATGATATAATTATAGCTTATAGAAATTGATAATTCAGATGCCATTCCACCAGAGAAATTATTCTCAGATGAAAAAAACCCTGCTAGGCAGGGCCTGAAGGGCCACTGACTCTGAAACTGTTGTTTTCATCTGAATTTCACTCGTGCAATAACAGCTATGATATCTCCCCATTACCATGCACTTTTCATGTGATGTTTACATGTAATCCCATGACTATGTCTCAGTCTTATGGGCACACATATGTCTGTGGCTGGTCAGAAAGATGAATTTTTATTTTAGCTATATAATTTTGATATATAGAAAATGTATTAGGACATGCTTCATAACAAGACCTATTTGTCCCACAATGTCTGTAGACACTTAAAAATCCTACTTGTTCCTCTTGTTAAGACTAACTGCACATAATTAGATCACTTTCATCTCAGAGAAAGTTCAAACTAGACTAAAACCTTTTTGTAAATAGATCACAACTTCAAAACTTTACAGCTGTGCACACAGTCTGAGTCGCAGCTGTCTAACCAACTGCTACACAAAGCTCCCTGAGAACAGCATGCCAATTCTTTGCTTGCAAGTCTGCTCACAATAGACCTATGTCACAAAGTTTGTCACTGGGCACTGTGCCTCCCCTGTCTGGTCACAGTCTTACTCCTGTGACCTTGGAACCTTGTGTTGCCATGGCAACGGCTCAGCTTCCTATCACTTACCCTAGGAATGTGCTTTTGATCAAGGACAGGTAAATCTTCCAGTTATTTTGTCACTTCAAGGCTCCTGTAAGAGGGAAAATGTTTGGAGGGAGAATTAGAATTAGGACAGGATAATTAGAATAAAAGCAGAACAATAAAGAGACTGATTTGAAAAAGCACAGAGGGAGAGAGTTTATTCATTTGCCCTCAGATACCCTAAGAATAAAACTGCCTTTCTGCTTGCTGTAGTGTTCAATCTGAACCCTGAAGAGAATGTTGGGGCTGGACCCTAAAGGCTCCCATTAAAAGAGGTTGACTATACACATAAAAACACAGGAAATAAATAATCTCACATTGCCAAAATCAAAAGAAGGGAAGTTCATGCATACACACACACACACACACACACACACACACACACAACCACCACCTTCACTACCAGAATAACAGTAATTAACTATCATTGACCTTTGAATCTCTCTCTATCAATGGCCTCCATTCCTCAACAAAAAGTCACATACTAACAGAATGTATGAGGAAATCGGATCCATCTTTCTGCTACTTACAAGAAACACCCCTCAACATCAAGGATAGACCTCAGGGTGAAAGGGTTGGGAAAAATTTTTCTAAGAATCAAGCTGGTGTCGCCATTCTAATATCTAACAAAACAGACTACAAACAAAACTGGTCAAAAGAGATAGAAAAGGACCCTACACACTCATCGAAGGAAAAATACACCAAGATGACATTTCACTTCCTACAATCTGTGCCCCAAACACAAGGACACCTGAGTTTATAAGTTTATAAGGGAAACACCAGTACAGCTTAAATCACATATTGACCCTCACACACGGATAGTGGGAGATGTCAATACTCCACTCTAGACAAGTTATCCAGACAAAAACTAAACAGAAGCTAAGCAGAGAAATACTGGAGCTAATAGATGTTGAAAACCTTACAGATATTTATAGAACATTTCACTCAAACACAAAAGAATATTTCTTCTTCTCGTCATCTCATAGAAATTTCTCCAAAATTGACCACATACTCTGACACAAAGCAAGTCTTAACAGATATAAGAAAATGAAATAACTCCCTGCATCCTATCAGACCATCATTGATTAAAGCTGTATTTCAACAACAATGGGAACAACAGAAAGCCCACAAACTTATGGGAACTGAATAACTCTTGAAGTACCACTGGGTCAAGGCAGAAAAAAAGAAATTAAAGACTTCCTAGAACTCAATGAAAATGAATGCACAACATACCCAAATGTGTGGGACACAATGAAAGCAGTGCTAAGAGGAAAGTTCATAGCATTAAGGGCCTGCATAAAGAAGCTGGAAAGATCTCACACTAGCAAATTAACAGCACAGCTGAAAGCTCTAGAACAGAAAGAAGCAAACACACCCAACAGGAGTAGAGGGCAGGAAGTAATCAAACTGAGGACTGGAATCAATAAAATAGAAAGAAGAAAACAAGACAAAGAATCAATGAAACAAAGCATTGATTCTTTGAGAAAACCAATAAAATAGACAAACACTTATCCAAACTAATTGAAAGACAGAGAGAGAATATCCAAATTAACAAAATCAGAAATAAAAAGGAGGACATAACAATAGACACTGAGGAAATCCAGAGAATCATTAAGGACATACTTTAAAAATTTGTATTCCACAAAATTGGAAAATCTAAATTAATGATTAATTTTCTCAATAGGTACCACTTACCAAAGTTAAGTTAAGATCAAATAAACAATTTAAACAGCCTACAACCCTAAGTATAATAGAAACAGTCATTAAGAGTCTCTCAACCAAATAAAACCCAGGGTCAGTTTGTTGTAGCACACAATTCTACCAGACTTTCAAAGAAGAGTTAATGCCAATATTCCTTAAAATATTCCACAAAATAGAAGCACAAGGAACATTTCCCAGTTCGTTTTATGAGGCCACAGTCACCCTAATACCCAAACTAAACTCAACAAAGAAAGAGTATTACAAACCAATTTCCCTTATGAACACAGATGCAAAAGTTCTCAGTATAAACTCATAAACCAAATCCAAGAACACGTCAAAAAGATCATACACCATTATCAAGTAGGCTTTATTCCAGAGATTCAGGGATGGTTTAATATACAAAAATCAGTAAATATAATCCACTATATGAACAAACTAAAAGAAAAAAGCCACATGATCATCTCATTAGATGCAGAAAAGGCCTTTGACACAATCCAACACCCCCCTCATGATAAAAGTCCTGGAAAGATTAGGGATACAAGAGACATAACTAAACATAATAAAGGCAATTTACAGCAAATCAATATCCAACATCAAATAAAATGGAAAGAAACTCAAAACAATGCCACTAAAATCAGGAACAAGACATGCCATTCTCCGTATCTACTGAACACAGTACCTGATGTTTTAGCTGGAGCAATGAGACAACTGAAGGAGAGCAAGGGATGCAAGTCAGAAAGGAAGAAGACAAAGTATCTTTATTTGCAGATGATATCATAATATATGTAAGTCACCCTAAAAAGTTTCACCAGGGAATCCTTACAGCTGATAAATACTTTCAGCGAAGTGGCAGGATAAAAGATTCTCAAAAACAAAACAAAACAAAACAGCAGCACTCCTATATACAAATGACAAATGGTCTGAGAAAGTAATCAGGGAAACAACGCCCTTCGTAACAGCTCCAAATAATATAAAATATCTTGGTGTAACTCTAACTAAGCAAGTGAAAGACTCATTCAAGTCTTATGAAAGAAATTGAAGAAGATATCAGAAGACGGAAGGATCTCCCATGCTCACAGATGGGTAGGATAAACAGTAAAGATGGCCATCCTATGGAAAGCAATCTACAGATTCAATGCGATTCCCATTAAAACTCCAACACAATTCTTTACAGACCTTGAAAGAACAATACTTAATTTCATATGGAAAAACAAAAAACTTAGGGTGGCTAAAGCAATCCTGAACACTAAAAGAACTGCTGGATGTCCCACCATTCCCGATTTCAAGATGTACTACAGAGCTATAATAATAAAGCCCACATGGTGTTGGCATAAAGACAGGCACATTCATCAATGGAATCCAATTGAAGACCCAAACATAAGCTCATACGCCTGTGGACACCTGATTTCTGATAAAGAAGGCAGAAATACGCAATGGGATAAAAAGCATCTTTAACAAATAGTGCTGACATAACTGGATGTCTGCATGTAGAAGAATGGACATCTAACACCCTGCACAAAACTTGAGTCCAAGTGAATCAAATACCTTAACATAAAACCAGATACACTGGCCCTGACTGAAGGGAAAGCTTTGAGTGTATTAGCACAGGAAATAACTTACTGAATAGAACAGCAGCAGCAACACACTAACATCAACATTAATAAATGGGATCTCAGGAAACTGAGAAGCCCCTGTAAGGCAAAGAACACCTCCAGCAGGACAAAGCCGCAGCCTAGAGAGCGGGAGGTGATTTTAACAGCTCCACTTCCATTAGAGAACTAATATCCACAATACATAAAGTACTCAGGAAACTAGAACTAATATCCACAATACATAAAGTACTCAGGAAACTAGAACTAATATCCACAATACATAAAGTACTCAGGAAACTAGATATCGAAAAACAAAGAACTCAATTAAAAATGGGAAACAGGTCTAAACACAATTCTCAACAAAGTGACAGTTCATGCTGGTGAGGAGAACATTCCTTTGCTGGTGGGAGTGCAAACTCATACAGCCACTGTGGAAATCAGTGTGGTGGTTCCTCAAGAAGTTAGGAATAGATCTACCTCAAGACCCAGCTATACCACTGGGCATATACCCAAAGGACACTCCATCTTACCCCAAAGACACTTGCTTGACCATGGTCATTGTGGCTTTATTCAAAATAGCCAGAAACTGAAAACAACCTAGAAGTCCCTCAATCGGAAGAATGGATGAAAATCATGTGGTACATTTACACAATGGAACACTACTCAGCTGTTAAAAATGACATTATGAAAGCTGGGCAGTGGTGGCGCTGCCTTTAATTTGCAGACAAATGGATGGAACTAGAAAAAAAATATTATCCTGAGTGAGGTAATCCAGGCCCAGAAGATAAATATGATATGTATTAGCTTATACTCAGGATGTGATGATAACAAAGCTACAATCTGTAGACCCAGAGAGGTTTGGTAAAGGGGAAGGGTCAGGGGGGAGGATGTGGGGAATCTTCCTGGGAGGGGGGAATAAAATATATTTCATGGGTGGACTGTGAACATGGGGTCAGTGGGGAGTGGGTGGAGGGAGTCATCTCTGAATGTTGCTGTCCAAAAGCACATATCCTGAACTGTGCTTCTGCAAGATTCTGTTTCCCAGGGCCTCTGGATACATATTGAACCCAGGAACAATCACTTCCTCAAATAGCTGGGCTATGTAATTTGGGTAAACACCCCTCCATACATTGTATTCACAACTTCATTTACTTAGAAAGACAATTATTGTACCAATACTCATAGCAGTGAGGCATCAGAATCAATCCAATGTCCATCAAATGATAAGTAGTCAAATACAGTGGAACACACTATCAAAAGGGATGAAATAGTGATCAATTCTACAGCATGGATAAACTTCAGAAACACTGAGCCAAGTGAAAGGAGCCAGACTCAAAGGTACACATGGTGCATAGCTCCATTTACATGACATACCCAAATAGGAAAGGCTTTAGGAAGGCTTTCTAGAGACAGAACAGAGAGCTGGGGTGAGGATGAGGAGGGCACTCACTGCAGAGAGTTCTGTCAGTGTGGTGGAGGTGTTCTGACCCCGGGCTACGCTGACCCTTGCACCATCCAGCAACTAATAAAAGTGCCAGATTACACTTTTTAAATTCTTGAATTTTATGTTATATAGATGCTACCTGAATAAGGTCTTCAAAAAATATTTATGTGTATGTGTACTTGTCTGTGTAAGCCCATGTGTGTGCAAGTACCTACAAGGGCCAGAAGAGGGCACCAGATCTCCTGAAGACGTCTGTGAGCCATCTGCCATGGGGGTTGGTAGTTGCTCTTATCCTTTAAGTCAACTTTCTAGGTCCCTAAAACTGTATTTGAAACACTAGCATCACTGTGATGGCACACACCATAAACCGAGCACTTGGAAGGTTCAGGCAGAATGGTTCAAGGCTATCATGGCTACATAGCAAGTTCTAGGCCAGTCTGACAAAAATAATAAATAAATAAAATCAAACAACTATAAAATCATTTCTTTGATAATATCATTAACTGTACACACAAAACATTAATTTTTGTGCAGTAATCTGTTGAGAGATTAATTTCTTCATTAACTAGAAATTCTTACCTTGGCCAGGCATGGTGGTGCACATCTTTATTCCCAGCACACAGATGTGGGTAGATCTCTGTGAGTTCAAGGACAGCCTGGTCTGCACAGGCAGTTCCAGGGCAGCCAGAACTACATAGTGAGCCCTGTTTTAAAAATGAAGGAAGGAAGGACGGAAGGAAGGAAGGACGGAAGGAAGGAAGGACGGAAGGAAGGAAGGAAGGACGGACGGACGGAAGGAAGGACGGAAGGAAGGACGGAAGGAAGGAAGGACGGACGGACGGAAGGAAGGAAGAAAGGAAGGAAGATAAAAGAAAGAAGGAAGAAAACAGAAAGAAAGAAAGAAGGCAATTAAAAAATTCTGGCTTCTAGACCAACTACTTGAAAATTAAATGAGATATTAAGATTAAGGTGCTGTGGAGTTGGAAAGGTGGCTCAGTGGTTGAGAACGCTCATTGCTCTTCTAGAGTGTACTGGAGTTCGTTTAAGTCAGTTCACAACTACCTACTGTAGCCCCAGGCACAGAGATCTGATGTCATCTTATGCACACACACACACACACACACACACACACACACTCACACAACCTGAATCTTTAAGAAAATTAAGATGCTCTGAAAACAGCTGACAGATTCCTTCGACTCAGTAGAGAATGGAAATTAGCTCATTCTGTCTCCCAGGTGGCGCTAGAACTCAAACTTGAGCAGCACCCTGGCTGGCCTTCCCAGTGCAGGCTTTGAACATCGTGGTCCCTAAGGGTTTCTCAAGGAGGTTTCGGCCAGTCCTGTCTTAGCTCCAGAGCATCCCCAGAATTAACCTTACCATGACAGTTAACTCCTGTCGTCGTTGACTAGCCTCACTCAACTTCTTCAATTTTTTTGAATTTTATTGACAAAACCTTCAATTTAAGAGGTTCAGTTAACTGTAAACAGAATAAACATGGTAAAATCACACAAAAATTTGCTATATTGTTGAGGAATGGATACAGATATGGTAGAAATAATACAGAGCAAAGACAAGACACATACAAACTCAGGAGAGTGGTTTCAGCTATATCAGATGTGCGGATTCATTGACTTTTGAGTGATCCAAAGGGCAGATAGGCACTTGATTATTCTCTAAATTGCATACTTCAGAAAATTGTATATATGATAGATATCACAGTAAACATAAAATATTTAAGATTAGTTTCTCTGTCACTTACAACATAGATCATGCTAATTACATTTCTAAAAATATCTTTCCTTCAAGAGACTGAGGTCTCTACTCAGGTACCGGCCTGTTTGGGCTACCACTTCCCACTGGAGTTTCCTCCCTGTACAGTCCTTGGCGAATGACAGATCAGATCAATTGCTCTGCAACCATCCCAGCAAGCAGTGGTTCAGCCAGACCCATTCAACCCAAGGTGGCTTGCTTGCACCATGGGACAGAGGCCTTGAACAACATAGGTTTGGATCGTAGTCTCTGGAGCCAATGATTAAGAGACTAAAGTCCCTTCTCCAACCCCTACCTTGTCTTTCTCCTGGTGATGTCCAGGGCCGGGGTGATAAGCTCAGCTGGTAAAGTCCTTGCCATACCTGAGATCAATCCGCAGCACCCACGGAGCACATGCTTGGATTCCCAGTGCTGGGGAGGCAGAGACAGGAGGATTCCTGAGGTTTGTGGCTCAGTCTGCCTATACTACTTAACAGGTAGCAGGCCAATGAGAGCTCCTGGCTCAACAACACAAGGTGGCCCGCTCCTGGGACCTACACTTAGGACTACATCTCAAACAGACACATAACTGTACATGCACATACATACACATTTTCCCAGTAACGTCCAGTCTAAGTTGGGTAGAGTGCATTGAAATGTTCACCTAGGTATGCTTGAGCCATTAGTGGTACGAGATGCAAGCTAGGGACAGCATGCTCAAGGCGATGCCCTCTCCTGGAGACCTAGAGCAAGTTTTAACTTGGAGGGGTCTGGTTCTTCTTTGGGACACATTTGGAATTTCTTTCTAAATATTGATATTTTTATTAATTTTAATCGTGTGTATAAGCATGTGTGCCTCTGCGTATGCGACTGCAGTGCCTGGTGAAGCCAGAGGCATCTGATCCCCTGTAGCTGTAATTCTTGGTAGTTGTTGGACACAGACAGAGCTGGGCACTAAACTCTGGTCCTCTGCAAGAGTAGCAAGTGCTTCCAATCACTGAGCCATCTCTCTTGTCCCTGCGCACTTTTTAATGACAAGTTCTCTTGTATCACAGAACCCTGGGTTGCTAAAACCTGACTATATTGCTGGAGGTGACCTTGACCTTCTAATCCTCCTGCCTCCACCTACTGAGAGCTAGGATTATAGATAATAGGCTACCACATCCTTATGGGGTACAGGCACTGAACCCAAGGATTTGTGCATATTAGGGAAGCACTCTGCCAACTGAATCACACCCCACCTCTGGGTATCTGTAGAGTTACAGTTTTAATGCCTTCAGCTCCTGAGTACATAAATGGGGGTGAGAGAATCATCTCAAATCATTTGTCCAATGTCTTACAAATAGACCCAATTACAGAAGCATTGGCCACATTGGGGTCGAAGTGTCCTTGCTCCCTCACAAAGTCAGCTTTGGTACTGGCTACTGAAGTCAGGGCCCTGTGCAGACTAACCCCAGATCAACCTCTGAGCTGGATCTCAACACTGCCAGCGAGTTTTACATGAGAGAGCGCCTGCGTACAGGGTGCTGACAGGGGCTTCTAATGTTATGCTCAGGGTTTCAGTGCGGTCCCTCTCTAACCCTCTACAAGGAAGGGGGTAGGGAGCACATAGCTTGCCTTTTTGTCCTTCACTCAATGGCTTTTCAAAGTGTTGGCTCTAGAAAGAGAGCCAAGAGTCCACAGCACAAGGCACATGGGCTTGGCTGAGCCGTAGGGATATGCTGTGCCTTTATCTGCTACCCTGACCTCCTACACAGCCACTTCACTGTCTCCATGGGTGGCTGGTGGCTTTTTCCAGGAGTTAAGTATCTTGAAATGAGGACTACTAAAGGACTACTAAAGCCCTATGGGAAGACAGGCTGGGAATCACGTAAATCCATTACTGGGTCCAGAGAATCTCTCGCTGATGAGAGTACTTTCCTACAAGGAGAGAGCTTGAAAAACTGCCCAGTCCTCCTGGAGCCCACTCGGTGGTGCAAACAAATCAGCTCTGAAAAATACAATGCTACCGTTGCTCTAAAAAAGTGGTATTTAAGCAGCATGGGAGTAGCCTACGAGAAATTAATGCAAAATCAATTCGGGCCCATAATTTACATCTGTTGCCTGGCTCAGAACAGCTCTCTTCCATAACTGGAAATCTATGGCCCTAATTCTGGGCTGACTGGAAGGAGGGCTATGTCTTCCAGCATGTAGCTAAGCAATCTGTCACCAGGAGGGAAAGCATGTAACCAACCCCCAGCCATAGGAAGCTGGACTCTAGCATTAAAAAAGGAAGACAGGAATATGGAAAACCAGAAAGAAGGGAAGAGAGAGAGAGAGAGAGAGAGAGAGAGAGAGAGAGATGGTTTAGGAGGATCTTCTGTCTATGTGTTACTTTCACTGGTTAAATAAAGAGACTGCCTTGGCCTTTTAATAGGGCAGAAAATTAGGTGGGCGGAGTAGACGGAACAGAATTCTGGGAGGAAGAAGGCATTGTGGCAGACGCCATGGTTCCCCTTCCCGAGAGGGATGCTGGCTAGACTCATGCCGGTAAGCCACGACCTCGTGGTGGCATACAGAT
>LOJH01044587.1:0-13759 GCA_001685095.1 Ellobius talpinus | reverse complement strand
GTTTCTTTATTAACCAATCAAAGTAACACATAGACAGATGACCCTCCTACATCACACATGCACACCTGCATATGTGTGCTCATGTGTGTAAACATGCATACATATGTATGTACACTACACATACATACCAAGAAAGAGTGAGCTGTATACTTAATTCCTTAATAAAGTCTCTTAAGAATGCTATTTCTAAATTTAAGAAATAGCAACAGTGAATTTTAAAAAACCTTTCACACCTTTGCTTTGAAGAATAAATTTATTTCATTGTGATTGGGTTTTATGTATGAAATACTTAATATTTTAGGTAAGAAATTGCTATCTTGCCACAGTATAGTTTCGTTATATCATTTCTTTTACATAGTACTTTTTTGTTTAAAGTGCCCTTTGGATTTATGTAAAATAATCATGTTTTTATTACTTTCAGATCACTTTTTAATTCGGGCCTCTGCAGCTCTAGAAAAATTGAAACTCTTGTGTGGAGAAGAGCAAGAATGTTCAAATCCATCAAATCTTTTGGAACTGTACACACAGGTACTAACACAAACGTGATGTCTGGCTTTACTGAGGGTGTGTGTAATGCACACATTTATGTGGACGTGGAGACTTGTGGACTTGTGTGTATTCACATGGAGATCAGAGGTTGATGTTAGGTGTTTTCTTCAGTCACGCTCTGTCTTGATTTTTGAGACAAGGTCTCTCGTTGAACTGTAACTTATGGATTCAGCTGGGCCAACTGGCCAGCCAGTGAATGCCAGAGAAGTACCTTTCTTAGCCTCTCGAGTGCTGTGATTACAGGTGCCCAATGCCAGGCTCAGCTTGTTACATGGGTGCTGAGGATCTAAACTCAGGTCCTAATGTTTGCATCAAATACTTCATTGACTGAGCCATCTTTCTCAGTCCCTGAACTCTGGCATTTTGATATCAGATTGATTATTTAAATGCTAGGCTTCCAAAGGTTATATAAATAAATAAAATTTTATTTATAAACAAGTCTATAAATAAAATCAAATTAATTGTAAATCATTGAATTTTGCTAAAAAGAAAAAGAAACTGCAGTTTGAAAGGAGTTAAGATTCATTAGATATGTAAAGAAAAATACTATTAAAATAATTATTGATAACTAATCAGAATACTAGAAATTAATGCCTAATTTTCTCTCCTGGAATTCACCTTTTCTTAAGATTGATTGTAAACATGATTTCTGTGCTGTCATTATATGCATTTGTGACATTTTCCTGTTACTTTTTGCTTTCTGTCTTAGTTAGGGTTTCTATTGCTATGAAGACTTACCATGACCACAACAACTTTTGTAAAAAAAACATTTAATTGGGGTGGCTTACAGTTTCAGAGGTTTAGTCCATTATCACCATGGCAGGTCATGGTGGCATGCAGGCAGACATGGTATTGGAGAAGCTGAGAGACCTACACCGCTGGCAACAGGAAGTAGTCTGAGGTACTGGGCATGGCTTGAGCACATATGAGAACTCAGTGTCTACCTCCACGGTGACACACTTCTTCCAACAAGGTCATACCTACTGTAACAAAGTCACACCTCTTAAGAGTACCACTCCGTATTGAGGCCATTTTATGTCAAACAACCACACCTTCCTTTTGGGTGGTATATGCTTTCTTGGTCTTTTAAAACAAGCTGACATCTTGAACTATGTGCCATTATAGTAATTGATACTTGAATAGCACTTTATAGTTGGCAAAGTGCTTTCATATGCCCTTTTGTGATTGCTAAGAGAGTAAAGATGAAGTAGTCATGGAAAATGGAGGACTTGGTTAAGTTTGGAAAGTGTACATTTGTAGTGTTGACAAGCCCAGCACTGTGCTTCATAGGAGGTACATACGAGAGTTACTGCCTCCAAGCATGACTGACTTAGCCTGTAGTAGCTAAACCCTAAGAACTAACTTGGAAGGTCTCTAGCTCTTCAGAGAACTTTCCACTGTTGTCTGCTATGGTGAGTATTCTGCTTGTCTTTCACATGAGGATCCTCTGAATACTGAACTTCCCCAATACAGCAGAATATCTAGGGATACAGACTTAGATTTCCCATGCCTTGAACTCTGCTCATGACTCTGATTCCTTAGCTTCCTTCTGTAAGATGCTCGTGGCTCTGAACAAGATTGTAAGAAGCTGATCTCTCTCCCCTTGGAGATAAGGCTTAGGCCTTATTTCTTAGGTATCACGAATTGTGCTTGTAGTGTTTCATGTGTTTTACATATTCATTTTACTCTCAAAGAAAGGAACTTTGAAAGGTACTGGCTTGTCCTTGGTTAGTTTTGTGACCAGTAGAAAAACTACCACTGTAACCCAGTTTCCAGCAGATTAAAATAAGTAAAAGGACTAAGGAGTTTTAAGGTCTTACAGGCTGCTGGGGACTCAGTGTTAGAATTGCATACATTGATGGCATACTTCATTTATGTGGTGGCAGGATGTATGCTCTCAAATACTGGCTGTATATTTGGAAAACAAATCCCCAAAAATTCAGCATTAAGAAGTAGAATTAGACTATAAAACTTCAGGCATTTATAAGCCATTCGGGGGTTATACAAATATGATCAGCAAATAATAATTGATTACATTTTCATAATTTTGACATGTTAATTGAAACATGAATCTTCATTTACTTCTTGAAATGTGATCCTCTGGTGCCTGAACATTTTGCTTCCTTTCAAATTTAAATACAGTGCTGGTTGAGTGTCTAATAAAGCTTCTATATATGCAAGGCTAAACACTTTGCTACCCTATAAAGTTTCATCTCTTACAGATACTTTTTTGTTGTTGTTATTTTAAGGCCATATTAGACATGACATATTTTGAGGAGAATAAGCTAGTAGATGAAGATTTTCCTGAAGACTCTTCTCCCCAGAAAGTAAAAGAGCTTCTCAGTTTTCTTTCAGAACCAGAAATTTTAGTTAAAGAAAACAATATGCATCCCAAGGTAAGTGGTGTGTACATGCAAATTATAACAGAACTTTGTCACATTGTCTTGCTGCAAAGACAGGGTTTCTCTGTGTGGCTTTGCTATGCTCTTTACACTATACTTTTGTTGCTTGTGAATGTATCCTTGTTTTAAGTTAAGATTAAAAGAAAGAGGTTTGCTGAGCTTGGATTCACATGCTTTATTCCTATCCCTTGGGAGGCAGAGGCAAGGGGATCTGTGAGTTTGAGGCCAGCCTGGTCTACATAGTGAATTCCGGACCAGCCAGGACTATTTAGAAAGATCTTGTCTCAAAGTGGATGTGGATTGGGGGGAGAGGAGGTTAATACTCCAGACCATGATCAGAAAAGTGTATTTTATGAACTACTTTCAGAATATTTATATAATGGAATATCAATTGTATTGCATACAGAATCCTTTTCCAACACAGATATTTCCTTGTCGACTTTACTTTTGCAGGCACTATTTTTTTGACAGTCATAAAATCTAATTGTCTTTATTGCCCTTTTTTTTTTCTTTAGAGTTTTAAGACAGAGTCTTACTGTGTAATACTGGCTGCCCTTGAACTCTGTAGAGTAGGCTGGCCTTAGACTCACAGAAATCCACCTGCCTCCACCCCCTAAGTACTGGAATAAAAATCATGTACCACCATGCCCAGTCCTTACTGTCTGTTTAAATCCTGACCCTGGTGAACATTGCTGCCTTTCTTACTAGCACTGACCCTTTGTCTCCTACATGTTCTTTTCACCATCTTTAGAAGATTTTGCTTGCTCTTTGCCAGAAACTCTCTTCTTCTTCATTGTAGAGACAGGCATTTCCCAAGGATGTCTCCTTCATGCTTTGATGTCTCTGATCTATCTCTCCTGTTCACATGCTTTGTTAACGGCCTTCTCTAGTTGGCCTTATGTATCTAGGTATCTAGTCCTGGGTTATTCTCCCCCCCTTTTTTAAACATTTATTTGTGGGTACAATGTGTGCATGCTCATGTGTGTGCCACAGTACACATGTGGAGGTCAGAGGACAACTTGCAGGAGTCAGTTCTCTTTTTCCACTATACAGGCTCTGTGATTGAATTCAGGTTTCAAGTCTTGCCAACAAGTACCATTACCTGCTGAGCCTTCTTGCTGGCCCTGCTGGGTACTATTTTAAGTAAATGAATTTCTTGTATTTATGTGCCTGTTGACTGTCTGCCTAAATACCTTCTTGGCTTTATGTATTCATTAGGACACGCTTGCTGGTAGAGCAAATTACCCCAAGATTTATAGCCATACAACTATAAACATTTTGGTTTATTTATTTTTTCATATATAGCTTTCATTATTCTAGCAAATTAATTCTTATTCTTTTCTGTAGTTCCTATTTTTTTCTACAAAAATAGATACTATTTTGACTCAATGTGTTCCTAAAAGGGTATCTTTTTAATGAGAATGGATTTTGCATTTTTCCAAATAATAGTAGGGAAATTTGCTACTATCATATTTCAAGTTACTTTTTTAATACTACTTGTAAATTAAAGAGTTATTTTGCTGTATATACCAACAGATGACAATATTTATACTTAATTCAAGCATAAGCATTTCTCTGTAACCTAATCTGGACACATTCTGTGAAATGAGAATGCTTTTAATTGCTTAATTTTCTTTAGAAGTTTGATTTTTGTAAATGTATGGCTTTTTTTGTGGATATGCATTTTATGTTTCTTTTTAGCTGTGCGATTTGCTTGGGGATGAGCTACTGGAATGCCTCTCTTGGAGACGAGGAGCCCTGTTATATATGTATTGTCACTCTCTAACTAAGAGAAGGGAGTGGGTCCTGAGAAAGTCTAACTTGCTCCAGAAGGTAAGAAACAATTTCATTTATGATTTTCATTGTTTACATTTCCAGACTATAGAACATTTTATAATAACAGTAGTGAAATCAGAGATTCTGGGCTAGTAGACCTACATTTTAGGTTCACAGACAATGCTCTTGGAATTTCTGTAAAGACTAAGATGACACATGAAAGAATAGCATTTGGAGACTACTACATGTGTTTCTCAGGTTCTTGAGTTTTAGTTTTGTTTGAATATAAGATAAAGCTGTTAATTTCTAAATATTTTCTTTGGTAAAGAAGTTTTGTTGTGTGTGTCTCTTTGTAAGCAAGGTAATCCTGAGAAGACTGTAGGACCCTGCTCCTAAAACAATATGACTCTGTCTATTCTAACAATTATTATTCCAAAGACATGAATCTTAGTATTGTGTCACTAAGAATTCCAGCTCAGTCTAAATGTACCCATAGTTTGCATAGTCTTGGAAACGGGAACCCATACTTTTAGGTAGAAAAAAATTAGTTATATCTGAATCATAAAATGGGCTAAAATATAGTTCACTATATTTCAATATATAGTTCAGTATAGGACACTTGTTTAGCATTCACGATGTCCTAGGTTCAGTACCGAGTACTGCAAAACAAACAAAACTCCGTATTTATTTTTAAAGGTTTTTTGAATTCATCTTTACAACATTCATCCTTTGATAACATTTTTTAATAACTGCATTACTGCAGCATGTGTTTATGGTTGATATTTCCTCCTTGTTCCATACTCATTATTTGGGAGGGTTTACTTATATTAAGACAGTCTCAGGGTGATAAGTCTTTATGCCATTGGAATATCATAGTAATTATATGTACTTCTGTATCGGTTCATTTATCCTTGAGTAAAGAATGAGGCAAAAAAGTACTTGTTTATAGTTCTGTGCATAATGCTGTAATTTATTTGATTTCTTTATTTAGTACCTTGTTGATGGGATCAGTTACTTGCTGCAGATGCTAAATTATCGATGCCCTATCCAGTTAAATGAAGGTGTTTCTTTCCAAGACCTAGACACAGCTAAATTACTGAGTACAGGTAAGGTGATTTCTTGTTAAAATTCCTAAGTGAAGTTTTCTTTTCTTTTTTTTTTTAAAGATTTTAGAAAGCTTGCTAACTGTACTCTCATTGAAATTTCATACGAGATTTAAAATGAATGCAAGAACTACAATTTTCATATAATGTAGAAAAACACTTAAAACATGTTTAGTTTTAGCTAGATGTATTGGCACAAGTCTTTATAAAAATCCCAGTACTCAAGAAGCAAAGGCATGAGGAATTGTGAGTTCAAGATCAGCTTGTTCTGTAGAGTGAGTTCCAGGACAGTCAGAGGTACATAGTAAGATGTGAGGGTGTGTGTGTGTGTGTGTGTGTGTGTGTAGTTTTGCTTTTATTCATGTGTTCGTGTGTGAGTGAATTTATGTGCATGTAGGTACCCATGGAGGTCAACAGGATGCAGAACCTGGAGTTAATTTGGAAGAGTTAATGTATCATGTTACTTTTTCTTACTTTTGTCTTGACAAGAACTAGATTTGGCTATTAATATCATACTAGAAGTAAGTTTTAAAGGAGATAGACTTTTAGGGCTTTTTATGTGCTAATTGTACTTGATAGGTAGAAATTGCTTTACACATAGAAAATATAATGTAGTGTTCCTACTACTCCTGGTCTACCTAGATCTCTTATTCTAAGTCTAATTTGTCTTTATAACAAATTAACATGCTTTCACCTTAAATATTTAATTGCACAATTTCTGGAAATAATGTTAAAGGAATAGTCATCTTTTGATGGAAATTGTCCTGGTATTCTTTTTTCCTAGGGATACAAAGCATCTTGGATATCTTTAGCATCTGTGATAGTTTAGAATTGTATGGCCTACCAAACACATGGTAATACATAAGACTGTTAGTGTACTCAAATACAAGACATATTATAACAATATAGTTATATCACTGATCCTAGAGCATCCTTCAAAATAAACTTTGTGTTCATGGATGCAGTTCAGAAAATTTATGAGAGTTCTGAAGTTATGTACAGAATTTAGGCTATAATCTAGAAGAGTTCCACTAGTAAAATTAATTCTCAAAGAAGGTCCTAAAGAGGCCTCATAGAAATGTTAAAAATAAATTGTTATTAAAAATATTATTTGACAATACTCTGCTTTGTTTGGGGAATTTCTTATCTAGGTAAAAGACAGCATTGATTAAGTTAGAATTGTGATAGTGGGCTTTTCTGAGCATTAGTAAATGGTATGAAAAATGTTTATTGCTGAAGACATTATTAGTTTTTCAATAGCTGATGTTGCTTTCTATAAACTTAACTCTAATTTCAAAATAAATGACCTTCCCAGGAATATTTAGTGATATTCATGTGCTGGCTATGATGTACAGCGGAGAAATGTGCTACTGGGGATTAAAGCATTGCACAGATCTACAGTCAGAAAATCATGAAGTTGATACTAATATTTTTGGAGCAAGTTGCACCACACACAAAGAGCCTTTGGATTTCCGAGAAGTAGGAGAAAAAATTTTGAAGAAGTATGTGTCAGTGTGTGAAGGACCTCTGAAAGAGCAGGAGTGGAACACGGCGAATGCTAAGCAGATCCTGAGCTTCTTTCAGCAGCGCTGTAGCTAGGTGTTCATCTATCCTCACAGCTTGGAAGAAGTCAAGATGGGTGAAATGGAAAAGAAGACTTCAAGAGAGGCGATGTCTACACTGATCCTGAGTATATTACACTACATAAAGATGCCCAGCATGGCTACCCTTCTCTAATGCTATCACCGTTCATTGTATAGTCCTAAATCTGTGAAAAAGTAGTCTCCCCCTTCTAAAATGGCATATATGTTATTCTAACTGAACTGAACTGCGTACAATCCTGCCACTGGTGAGGAGGACCCCAGTTATATTTCACTGTGGTAAAATATATGTAACACAAAATCTGCATACTTCAAAGATGAAAATCAGTTTTCTCCTTGTTTCAGATATATAGATCAGTATAAATGTAGGCAATTAAAAGATTATAACTATATCTAGATTTCATTCCCAGTAATCTAAATGGCAAAAGATTTTAGAAATGACCGTTGTATTTATTTTGCCATGTATTACTAATAATACTTAAATTATTGACTTAGCTACTTTATAAATTATTTTTCTTATTTTGTTTAAAACAAAAACTGCATGGTTTCTCCAATAATGAAGATAAAAATCAGTGTAAATGATTCTATCAGTTCAGATGCTTTTAGGGCACATCTTTGCATATAATGAACTTTACATATGTTTTGCCTTTATTAGGATTGAAATGCTGATGGTCAGAGAGCCTAGTTTGCTGTCTTGCTCACCATCTTTCTGTCTACCTCAAGTCCTGTTGTCTTGGGATGGTCTGTATGATGATCCCTTCTGATGCACTCAATTTCTATCCCAGAGACATCTTTACATTGCAGTAATTTCTGCTCCCACACCTTGCGCATCAGCCACACTCAGTTTCTCTTTCTGAAATCTTAGCTTTCAGTAATCGATAACAATTCTCCACTTTTCAGCTTTTAAAACTTCCTTGTTTTTATTGGTTTCTCTCTATTTTTATTCTACAGCTTTTATCCTTTTTACAGGTTTCTTTCTTGACTGTTCTCCTGACTCTTAGTGAGCCTCTTTCATGCTTTCTTTGCCCTGCAGTTCATGGGACATCATCTGAACTACTCTCCCCCATTGTTTCCTCTTCTGTCTTATCTGGTAGTGTTGTCCTTAGCCGGCTTTCAACACTGCATTAATACTCCATCAGCTGTTTATTCTTAGGAGACTTAGTTATATGGAAGGCATGTAATCTTTCAGAGTGTGTTTCTACATGCGTGACTTCACTTAGAACTTTGACTGTAAGCAACGAAGGTGCCTGTCCTTTCCCCCTGTGGTAGAGTCAGATTCATTAGTCTACCGTTGTTCTTTCACAGTTTAAATTCCGAAGGAATCAACTTATATTTACTCATTTTTCTGTTTTAAAGAAAAATAGGTTGCCTATTTTTTGATGACCAGTCTTTTCTAGTTCCTTGTTTTCTTGTTGTTTCTCACTTTCTGTCTTCATGTAAGTTCTGTTCTTCTTTTCTCTTTCTTGCTTTTTACTCCAAATGCTCATGCTAAACAATGTCTTTCACAGCCATTTGGCTTGCAGTGCCCATAATATCAGGCTGACTTCTCTGCCACGAGCTTGAGCCCCAGTCTCCTTGCTTTCTCTGGTTTATTTCTAACTGCCTATTAAATACTGACTGCACAGTAATTTTAAATTCAGTATGAGCAAAAGACAGATGTTTCATTTTTATGGAAAATCTTCTCTGCTTTAACCCCCCCCCCNCAGGGAGGGAAACAGAAGGTTTACCTTCCCAGCCTCATTTCTATATTCACTCTGATTTGTCTTCTAGATCAACATTTTTTCAAACATCAAAATTACAGGCTCCTTTTTGATAAACAAAATTCTGAATAGGCAATGGTAGCTAGGGGAGATTCCTCCATCCCTGCTTCAACTCCTGGCATATCTTTATAAAACCAAGATTTTTATGTTTCCTAGCATTTTAGCAAGTTTTGTTATGAAAATACCTTGGCTTTCTAAAATTAAATAATCTTTAATGTGATTTTTAGAAGCACAGACTTTTTCAGTGGGTCATAGTCAATCAAGTTCTTCCAGTACTTTCCCAATGCACTTATGTGTTACAGCCTCAGTACCTTTGTAGACACCATTATTTCCAGGCCTTTCTTTGTGGTCAGGTAAATAATTTACTTGTATGATGTACTTTTAGTAATACTGTGTCCAGAGGCTGTTTTCAGCCCTTTCCAGTAGAAATTAGATATTCCTTCATATTTTCTGTCTTCCTTTTCCCACATTACCACAGTACAATTTGTTGTAATTATTTTTCTTACTATTAAATGAACTCCATATCTTAAAATTTTACCTTTGCACATACTGTTCATTGCATGGTAGGTGGTTATGTTTTTTGAATTAATGAGGCATGATTTGAAATGCCAAATTTTTCACAAAAGAGTTGCTGCTATTACATTCCAAACTGCCATGCCCTCTATACCAGTGGTTCATATATCAAAAATGAAAATATATTCCTCAGAGGAGTAAAGTGTTACTTGGATACTAAACCTGAGAAAACAAGACTTTGTCTTCAGAAGCTGAGAACTTCATGTTTTGCCTTTATTACCTTTGTGGACTCACTGGTTGGTACAATTCTGAGGGTATTCTTGGGTGCTTTTTGTATAATTTACTCCCTCCCCCAAAACAATTGGAGAACAATTTGTAGACCATAATAGCTGCAGTACTTTTTACTGTGGTATTATAAATGAACAACACATCTTGTATTCATTAAATCTTGATGAGTAAATTCTTTTATGTAGAATGAAGTAACCTCAAAATACCAAATATTCCACATATGGACAATAGTTAAGCCTACAATCGATTTTTTCAACAACTATTGTATGCCTACTACATGCCATATCTTGTCCTAGGCACCAAGGATATAGCTTTGGAAACACTATCATCCGTCAGTGGATGAGGAATATACAGTATGTCAAGGGATAATAATATTAAGCATGATGTAGGATGTAAGGGACAGGGTGACTTGGAGATGGGTTTTATTTAGAGTGATGAGAACGGCACATCTAAGCACCTGTCTTCAATTTCTATCCTGTTATTTAGATACCTTGTATATTCAGTACTCTCAAAGATTTTCTTAGGAAAGTCACCACCTACAACCTTCTCACTTTTGCTGCACCGAATGGACTTCTTATCAGTGGCATTCCTAATGTCTACTGCCTAAAGGCCTTGGCATTTTATTCATTCCAGGTAGTTTTCCTTCTACCTTCCAGTTCCCTTTTCTGTCTTCTGTAAGGTTCCTATATCTGTCCACAGAAGCCAAACTCTGTAGTTTCTTTAATATCACTTCCCTATATTTTTAAAACATAATATGAGGTAACATGGTATGGGAATATTACATTAAGAGGTACTTAATATGTCATAGTTAATGTATACATTATATATTCATGCTGATGTTCAGTGGGTTTTGTTTTCCTACTTCTAGTGAAAAATCACTTTATCTTCAATTGGAATTCTCTACTGTTTACTAAGATGTAAAATGTTATAGGATTTCCCACAATCCTTAAATGTTTATCATTCTTTACTCAGTATGAATTTTCTGATATGGATCGGGCTGTAAGACTTGAATGTGAGTTTGAGGCCAGCCTGGTCTACAAAGGAAGTTTCAGGACAGCTAGGGCTGTTACACAGAAACCCTGTGTCATAAAACAAAAACAACAACAGCAAAAAGACTAAGAGACTGTCTTCCTATGTTTATAGGCTTTTTGGCTACTGTGCATTATTTGGTGTTAAGGCACATGTGGCATTCCCTTGTCTTTTGCATACAGTAAAGTGAGGTAAGAGTCATGACTAAAAGCCCACCATAAAGTTACATTCCTAGCTTTACAGCCTTGCCATCAGTGCTCTGATCTTTATTAAAATGTATGAGCTGTGTGTGACGTCCTTGTCTGACTTATCTTCATGACACTTTAAAAACCCACTGCTACTCACATGGTCTACTTTAGATTGCTTGTATCCTTGGTCCATCTTTTAGGGCCCCTTTTGTAACTATGAGGCTAACCCATCTGCCACAGAATCCAGGATTCCATAGTTTTCTAGTATTACTTATCCTGAGTTCTTTTAATATAAAATGAAATACGTTATGGAAGTATCATATTAACATAAGCTTAATATGGCCGGAATTAAAAGTATTCATTATATATTTAAGCTGGTGTTGAGTAGTTTTTGTTTTTGCAACTTTTAGTGACATTTTCCAACTACAGTGTTTTGGAACATGATTAATAAAATAAAACCACATTCCTGTACTTGTTTCTTCTTTTGTTTTGTATTTTATTCTTGCATCAGAATAAAAACATTTCCTCTCAGTTTGCTGTCCTGATTTTTGAATGCTTTTTTTCTGGTCCTAATAACTTGCAGACAGGTTAGCATAATGATTCAGATAGTGAGTTCTGGAGCTAAAAGGCCTGAATTAAGTCACAACCCTGCCATCCTAACTGTAATTTTATGTAAATTACTAAGTCTTTTTGGCTTTCAATATTCTATTTCTTTTTATTATTTTTAAGTATGTTTAAATGGTGTATTCCTGTGCTCATGGCCTGCAGAGGCTAGAGGCTTCAGATCTCTGGAACTAGAGTTTCAGGTGATGTGAGTCAACTGGTGTGGGTGTTAGGATTCCAACTTCCATCCATCCTTAAGTCTCCATTGTTTTAATATTTATATACTAGCGACTATTTCTGGTAGCCTAGTGTGTTCTTTAAAGGTTTAATGTTGATAAAGATGTGGATCTTGCCTTCTACTTTGAAGATTAAAAAATGGGATTAATTTTTAAACATCCTATGGATTAGATATAAGAGAACATTTTGACAATAGAGGTTAAACCAATTGTATAGCAGATCATAAAATTTAAATGTTTTCACAAAAACTATAGCTGGGTATCTTGGAGTGTTAAGCACTTACTGGTTGACAATAATTTTAGATTGAGATAGTCTATTTGAAAATGACTGATACATGCTACCAAGTGTCTTTCCTAAAGGGACCATATCCAGTACTATATAATATTGTCTACCTCCTTTTCTTAAATGTCTTTTAAATTAAGATTAAAGTGACAGAATAGACATGGCTTCCGAAAGACTAAAATTTCACTAGTTGCTTTTAAGAATACCACATTCTGTTTTCCTATCAAATTTTCTTCCATCAATCATTGAATAAATTTTTAGTGTACTAAAATTTTTGTAGTGAACCTAAGACGCCATTTTGGTATAAAGTACCTAATGATTGGACTTTTTTGAGGCAAAATAACAACTCTTACGTAAACAAAATATGAGTAGCCACGGGCAGAGACTACTCAAGTTACCTTGAATGGCACACTGAGTTGCGGAAGCAGTTCACATGAACTATTACAGCCCAAGAACAAAGGCTATATATATATATATATATCAAATACATTTACCACCTACATTGATGGCAGCATTATGTACCCAGGCTAGATGAAATTGGGTAACTCTCCTCTGAATTTCAGATGTTACATTATTTACTTTAAGATAGGTAAAGGGGGCTGGAGAGATGACAGCTCAGCAATTAAGAGCATATACTGTTTTTACAGTCCATGAGTGGGTGGCACACAGCTACAAGTTCCAGCCCCAGGGGATGTGTCTCTGGCCTCTGCAGGAACCTGCGATTCATGCAAATACATACCTATAGTTAAATTAAAATCTTAAAACATTTCTAAAGGCTAGATGTTTGCTAGCTTACTAACCACAAGTTTTACCTAATATTCTTGACAAGGTTAGACCGAATAGAGATTGAAGGTAAAGCGCTATTAAAGGACATTACTGAGGCAGTTTTGGCTCTCCAGCCACAAGACTCTTTCTCCAAAGCAGGATGTGCTAGTCAGCCAATGTCACATATCCTGTAGTATAAATACAGATATAGCTTCTTGGAGAACTTTAGTTCCGCAGCCTCCTGATACCGTAGGCTCACTTTATACGAAGCTCCAAGAAATTGGTAAATTGATGATTCCAAAACACAGATGCACACACACAGCCCTCTTATACCTAATTCTTAAGTAGAAGCAAGTGTAATCAGGTCCAATATCACAGAAAAGGGTAGCTATTGAACAAGCCATCTCTCCTGGGTCCTTGCAGTGAATGGAGCCAGGGATCAAGTGTGTGTGTGCGTGCGTGCGTGCGTGTGTGTGTGTTTGTGTGATATAGTATAGTCTGGGGTAAGGAGGTAGGGCAGAGGGGGCAGTCATTCCGAGGCCAGAGGGTTCCCAACAGTGGTGAAAGAGCTGGTTGTGGTGACCAGCACGAGTGAGTGGGTGAGCGACGTTTGGCGCGGACCTCTGCCCGGAACCGCGCCCAGTAGGTCAGCCCCGGGCGGCC
>LOJH01044586.1:0-13454 GCA_001685095.1 Ellobius talpinus | reverse complement strand
AAAATAAATACCCCTTTGAATCCCAACTGGTGTGGGATTGTTTATGACTTATGCTGTCATGCAGAAACTGTATTAATTAAATCACTGCTTTGCTCATTAGATCTATCTTCATATTGGCTAACTTTTATTTTTAATTGTAAACTGATTGGCCTAGTAGCTCAGGCTTTTGTATTAACTAATTCTTCCAACTTATATTAACTCATAATTCTTGTCTGTGATAGTCATGTGACTTGGTACCTTTTATCAGTGAGGCATTCTCATCTTGTGTCCTCTTCCCAGAATTCTCTTATTCTGGTAACCCTACCTATACTTCCTGCCTTGCTGTTGGCCAATCAGCATTTTATTAAACCAATACAAGTGACAAATCTTTACAGGGTACAAGATTATTGTCCCACAGCAAACTACTGGCATTATAAGGAAGGGATGTCCATGGGGGAGGATGTTCAGGTGATTGTGGTTAACTCTTATATATTAATTTAACCCACTTCTACTAATCTGTGTGTTGCCATGTGGCTGTGGCTTCCCAGAAAAATTCCAACCAGCCACTTTCTTGGTGGCTCCATGGCTTCTCTCTGATTCCTCCTTCTTTCTCCCAGCATTCTATTTAGTTTTCTGTGCCTAGCTCTGTTTCCTCTGCTATATGTCCAAAGCAGTTTCTTTATTCATTAATGGCAATCATAGTATACAATCATCCCACATCAAAAATCTTATGCCCTCAATTGGGATTCCCTGAAGACTGTGTTTGATGTTTGGAAACTTTAAACTATCTGGGAAAAGTTGATTTGAAAATGTTGCCAGTTAAAGAAAGAAAAGGGAAGAGTGAGGCAGAGTATTTCTTTGCTGACCTGAGAAGAACCTCTGGGATCTTTGTGATCACTCTTTACATGGACTCAGCAAGTTCAGTCTCTTTGTACCCTCCTTCCTTCTCTCTCACCCCCTTCATCCCTTCATTTCACTACTTGCAAATTCTGACTGACTGCACTGGGGCTAAAATGGAAATGGTTTGGCAAGACGCCAAGCATGAGCATAGCTGCAAATTTGACAATAATGCACTTGTTAAGTGGAAAAGGCCAAGAAGTGACTTCATTTTTACTCTTCAGAACACTGCTCACCTGTCTTCTGTACTTTGCTTCTCAGTGGAATTCAAAGCAAGTGGCAGTGACTTCATATACATCTGCTTTTGCTAAACCAGAAACTGACTTTCCTTCCTCTGCTACTACTTATAGTGTGCAAGAATAATAGTGAAAATGGGATTTTCATCTCATTTTCAACAGTGAAGTTGCCAGGAAAGTTGGAGACTCAGTCAAGCCTGGACTTGGATATTGGTCCTATCCCTTTGAGAGAATGGCATCACTTCTTTACCATATTTCTTAATCTTGGAAATGGAATGGAGTACCAACTGCACTGCACCATATAAGGAATGGAACAATGGGAGGATTTGAACTTGCTGCTGAGAATATCCTCACTCATTACCTCTATGAACAGCTCCCCATTTCTCAAACTTGTAGAGATGGACAGCTACTACTTCTAGTTACTGTAGCACACTGTGCAAATTATTAGAGGATACAGCCTTTGTGCAGATACAATTACCTAGGACCCTAAATTTAGAAAGATGCATAGGTTGGATTTTAGCTCCCATATATTGTATCATCCTGGTGCCCATGTGCAGTATGCAACATCAATAGCTGTATGCACTGACTTTGAATACTCTGCATTGAAGTTCTGTGATTTGGCCAAGGTGCCTTCAGGAAAACATAACTGAGCATAGACTTCCATGGAGTTAGAGAACTTTGGGGATGTGATAGGCAGGATATATTTTTTGGGCTCATTTTCTATTTCTCTTCTGTGTAAACTTTCACTCCAAACAGATGGGAACTGCTGTCTTATGTTTTTTTGTTTCTACTACATTTGTTATTTATTTTTAAAACTGGTTCTTATTTAGCTCAAACTTGCCTTAAACTAAGGATGACTTTGAAGTCTTGATCATCCTGCCTCTACCTCTATAGTTCTGAGATTAAAGAAGACAGGAATCAATGTTGTATGTATTCTCCAACTATAATGACATGTTCAGCCATTAGGGGTCAGTAGATTGTAATACTGAACAGAGATATGGGCATATCATCTCCCTGTCTAGACCCTGGCTCTTGCATCCAGGGGCATATTGGCTATTACTTAATTCTCTTGTGCCTCAGTTTCTCATATGGCTAAAGTGGAAAAAAGCAGTGCTTATTTCATAGGATTCTTATAAAGATTTAAATGATTCATCATGAGAGGCACTGTGGATGTGCTGGGCCTTGGGAGTGCTCAAATATTATTAGCTGTCATTACTGTCTCCATCCATTGCTGATTTCTGAGATATGGTTTCTTTCTGTCCTCTCAGAAGCCTTCAATGATGACCCCATCTCGAAGTGTTCCTTCCTCTCCTCTCACAAACCATGCTTAATATGAAGACAGTAGCCAAATCATTACTTTTAGTGTGTTTTAGTCTTAATTCTCATTGCTTATGAATATTCTCCATTACATTATCTTAAAATTCCAACTATAAGCTTGTGTCTATACCCATTAAGATTAGTGACTTGCTTCTAAGGCCACAATTAGATTATTTGTAGCCAACAGAAACATTCTCATATTGGCTCCAGATACTTCCCAATGAAAGGAAGACCATGAATAACAAGAGTGATGGACCTATATACCTGTGGATTCTTTTTCTCTATCATAGTTTCTCTTGTACTAACTTCTCTGTTCCCTTCCTCACAGCTCGACTTTTTTACTGAAATGGGAATGATGGTCTTTAATCATTATAGGCACTTTTCCAGTCAGAAAAGATGTGCTTGCTCAAGATTTGACATAGAACACTCAGGAAAACATTTTGATTTGTACTATTTACCCCTTGTGCTAATTATGAGCTTGCAATCCTTTAGCCAGTCTTCATGATTTCAGACAGAAAGGAGGAGGATAGAAATTCTCATGCAAACTATGTAGAATGGAGGGTGTTTATGGAGCAGCTGCCTTGACTGGAGAGGTGTTGACACTGCCAACCAAGGTAGAGAATGTGAAAGGGTTGAAACAGCCTGGACAATAAACAGTTCAGTTTGGAATATTCAGTTAGAATGATAGGTAGGAAATTGAGGTGCTTTGTGAGTTCAAAGCTCAGAGGAGAGTTCACAGCTAGATATATAAATTAATGAGTCAGAAGATAAAAGCTGGCTTTAAGATGCCTGAAAAGGTCTTTTACTTCTAAGTTATATGTAGTAAGCTGTAACCAATGACAGTTCACATTGTATCAACTACAGAATATCTTTTAGGAAATTGAAATATTCACATTTTAAAGACTGATGAGGTCTGCAAAAGAAAGAATTAGTGTGTTCCAGAGAGAGCAGGGCCTGTTCTAAGGGAGCTGGCAGTTGCCAGACTCTAGAGAGTCCAGTACTCTATGTATGCAGGCTGAAGATCAGACAAATCATACAGAGATGGGCTCTTCTGGGAAATGAGAATCAAGCATAGCAAATGGAAGCTATGCAAGGCCAATGCAATGGCTTGGCAGCTAGAAATGTCTCAAAAGAAGGCAACTATTTCCCATAGAAAGGAACATTAGAAATACAAGACAAATAGACACATAAGAGTTTGTCATGAAATTTCTACCCACAAGCCCACACTAATGGGATAAAATGAAAGTAGCAGAAAAAAGGGAAAACATAGCATTATAACACTTTGAGCATGGAAGAGGGGATAATAAATGACATAAGCATCAGCTAAGGAAGCTTCTGATAATTGTTCACAAAAGTCAAAAGAAGTAAAATAAAATAGAAGGAAATCTTAAATAATTGTGCAGAGATTAAATAAAGAAGTTTTAAAGTTACCTTCTGTAAATATGGTATAATTACCAACCTTGGATAAAATTTATCTGACCCTTTTACCAAGGATATGAAAACAAAAAAACAATGATATTGCAACAAAAGAGATCTGCAATTTAAAATAAAACTACTTATGAAGTTTGCAAGTAAAATTTAAGTCAATTAAATCACAAATTCAAGAAAATGATGTTACTAAAACAAAGTAAATAATAAAGTAACAGTTAAAATCTACCTGAGATTCAAATTGTCTCTCAGGTGAATTCTACAAAATATGGGAAGAACAATCACTCTTGGGTTTTCAGAAGAACATTTAGAAGACGAAAATGGATGGAAGTTCAGATTCAGGAGTTTCTTATGTTGTTGTTACCCAGTATTTATTATGAATCCTGGACAAAATTAACAAAAAAATAATCAATTACTTGAGGAATCTAGATGGTGATTATAGCAGACCACTCAAGGAAGCAAATGCAAACTCAGAGGGTGAGCAGAATTGCAAAAGCCAGAAGATATTTACAAATCACATGTCTGGTAAAAGACTTCCATTAGGATTATGTGATTAACTTCCAACTTAATAATAAGAAAATAAACATCTCAAATTTCAAAGTAAAAGCAAAAGATCCAAAAAGGAAAAGTTACTAATGAATATATGCAGGTGCCAAGGTGAGGTACTCAACACCATCAGTTAGTAAATGTTATACAGCTGGATACCTGGTCCTGTTGCTGAGATGAGGAAAGAAACAATAACAAGGGAACATTGAAAATATGGCTTTCCTGAGTCTAAATTTATATTTTTTTTCAAATTAAAATTAAGTTATAGGCATTTTCTTGGTAAATTTTTGATTTCTATGACTTAGACACCAAACAGCATCATCCCATTATAAAAACAGAAAATTACTAACAGTCTCACTCCTCAATGAACACACACCTATAGCTGGAGGCAGCTTGTTCATTTCCCAGCCAGCCATACCCAAAATAATCACACAGAAACTATATTAATTACAATACTGCTTGGCTTATTAGCTCAGGCTTCTTATTAACTAACTCTTACATCTTGAATTAACCCATTTCTATTATTTTTATTTTACCATGAGGCTCGTGGTTTACCTAGGTAAGATTCCCAGGACATCTTTCTCCTTCAGTGGCTACATGGTGTCTATCTTACTCTGCCTTCTTTCCTCCTTGATCTGCTTGGAATTCTCACCTTACTCCATTCTTCCCTGTTGTAGGCCAAAGCAGCTTGATTCATTAACCAATAAAAGCAACACATATACAGAAGGACTTCCCACACCATTTTNAGGCTTCTTATTAACTAACTCTTACATCTTGAATTAACCCATTTCTATTATTTTTATTTTACCATGAGGCTCGTGGTTTACCTAGGTAAGATTCCCAGGACATCTTTCTCCTTCAGTGGCTACATGGTGTCTATCTTACTCTGCCTTCTTTCCTCCTTGATCTGCTTGGAATTCTCACCTTACTCCATTCTTCCCTGTTGTAGGCCAAAGCAGCTTGATTCATTAACCAATAAAAGCAACACATATACAGAAGGACTTCCCACACCATTTTCCCTTTTATGTCCAAATAAAAAGGAAGATTTTTAACTTTAACATAGGAAAATTGTATCAAGCAAGAATTACAGTTACAATATTTGTATCTATTTTATCTTTTATCATAGATAAGGAAAACTATAATTACAAATATCTATTCTTCAACTCTATCAAAGACTCCAGAAGGATATAATATTACTTAAGTTAATAGGAAGTACATTGTAAGAAACTTCCAAAACTGTAGAATTGATAGACACCTCTTGCTGCCTGGAGAGTCATCCAAAGTTCTTCTGTAACATTGAGACATCTATCTTCAGCCTACAGGCCTATAGTATCTGGAAGACTTTTCCATGAGGCAGGAAATTTCAAAGACAGTTATGCCTATATTGACAGTTTGTCAGTAACTTTCTTCTGTGTCCTGCAGAATATCTAGCAGACTCTTTTATGAAGCAGGAAACCTGAAGGACTGTCTCACCTTTAGGAAATTTGAACAGTCATTTTTCTGTGGGTCCTGTATGTCCAATTTGTACAGCATAACACAAGCAGTTCAGGCAAGTGCAGTTACTTGCCCACATGGCTAACAAACATTACAAGGAGCCTCTTAGATGCCCATTGTCCTCTTGAAGTACATTGGTACTGCCAGGAGTAGATGTGTCTCATTTTCATGAAAAATTCTAAGTTCTTAAAACATTTTAAATGACATATTCTGTTAGTCCTTGAACGATTTGAAGAATATCTATCCATCTGAAATATATCTTTATACATTTAGAAAACCTAACTAACATGACTACAAGCTTGATTATTATAGATGATTATATATATATAAACCTGTATTTCTTAATTATTCATTACATTTTAAATGAGCTGCACAAACAGAATACCTTAATCAAGGGCAGAAATATACATATAACAAAATTGACCTTAAAATTTGTATCAATGAATCAAGATCCATACCAATGCAAAGTATTAATCTCTATAGCATATCCTCCTTTAAATGAAAGTGAACATTTATAAACAATCATTTAGGGAATTTGTGTGTTGTTCTCTAAACTACTTCATCCTAATTGGGGCCACTGTTAATCAGTAATTTCATGGGGTATCTTGTATGGTAGCTTCTGAAGCTTTCATGGATGAAACCATG
Organism: Ellobius talpinus; assembly: GCA_001685095.1. NCBI lineage: Eukaryota > Metazoa > Chordata > Mammalia > Rodentia > Cricetidae > Ellobius > Ellobius talpinus. The sequence goes on along the minus strand of LOJH01044586.1, from coordinate 6,912 downwards.
AACCATCTGAGCCATTATTTTATGGGGTCTTGTTTGATCAAATCATATAAACTGGTAGGGAATCCTCAGGTACTCATCTTCTGTTGAAACAAAAGCAGAAACTCTTTTCCAAAGCAATATATCCCTAGACCCAAAATTTGAAGTTAAGATATATATTTAAAAATATATATGTTGGTTTAGCTTAGCAGCCCTCAGAATCAAATATCTGTCTATAGTGAAAAATTCAAAGAAAACACATTAATATATATATAATCTAGACTCTTGTGTATATTCCATCTATACATGACTTATTTTCCTTATTCCTCTATTCTATGACTGTCTGTACTCTTTCCCTTTAAAGATTTTGTTTTATTTTTTCTATATTCTTCTTCTCTCTCTCAAGCATACATACATTTTTAAGCACTATGACCCATTCAGAAGTTGATTTCTGTCCGAATCTGTCTTTATTTGATACCTGTAATTATCTTCTGACCAGAAGTGCTTTCAAATGATAAGCAGTGTGGTTGTAGCAGCTCTGGATGCTGGCTCCACCTCTCTCAGACTTTCAATGTGGCAGAGGTACCTGACTGCTAGCTCTGAGATCACTGAGTGGGAACCGTGCTCACCACCTCAACCCTGGTAAGCAGCTGGCCCATGCTTCCACTAGGTAACTTGCAACACACTGCCCACAAACCCCATTCAAGTGCTTGGTCCCCTAATAAAGCCAGAGCTGTTTCTGCAACTAGCACGAACCACAACACCTTCTTAAAGGAGCCACACAGTTTCTTTTTCTGTCAATGCTGAGTCAGGAAAACCTCTCTTAAAGGAGTCATGGTACCCCTGCTTGCTGCCAGTAAATGGAGCCCATCTCCCCCCAAAATGCAGCTACTAAGAAGCTGCACTAAACTCTTTTTTTCTTGTCTAGAATTTCTTTTTAAGCCCTCTCAGGTTTTATGTGGATGTAGTTAGCCCACATTGGCTTCCCAATCTGTGTGCACACTCAAATCTATGCATTCATAGAGTTGTGATATGATATGAGCCCATGGGATTTCATCTAAGGATTCCTAACTCAAGATTTTAAAGCTTATTATTATTTTAATAACTACATTCCAAGCTAAAGCCAAATGTCTATTAAATGATAATAATTGTACCTCAATAGATGCAAAAGAAGTTTGTCAAAATTCTACACTCATTCATGCTTAAAGTAAAACTCTCCTCAAACCTGAAATTGAAGTCACATTGCTATATAGACATAAAAGCCCTGAAGCTAAAATCATACTCCACCATAAAATATTTAATACATTCTCTTTACAATCAAGAAAAGTGAACAATAGCTGACACTAGATTTTTAGCATTTTATTGGACATTCCTAGTCAACAAAATTAAGCAACAAGAAGAAAAACAGCAAAATATTAAAAAAATCAATTGCTGTTATTTGGAGATGATATTTTTGCATGTCAAAAATGTCAAAAAAAGGTACAGAAACTTGTAAGACTGAGAAGGTAGCAGAGTTATCAGATGAAAGCTTTGTGTGTCACTCAACTGCCTTTCCACACACAAATAGGAGCCAAGTGAATGTAACAGTAAAAATATTACAAAAAATCAAAAATCATCAAAATATACCTAAGATGAATTATTTAAGAATTTTATGACAGGGAGTAGAAAAGTTATATGAAAGTCACTTATAAAGCACTGGATATTGGAAAAAATCAACATGCAAGAAAACTAGTCTTATTCAATGTCCATTCCTTCCACATTTATATGTAAATGCACCAAAATTCCAATCAATATCCCCAGAAGAATTTTCACTGATGAATTGATTAAGGGGGAACCAAGGGTCAATGAGTAGTTAAGTCACCCTCAAAGAAGTTAAATTAGGCAGAACCATTGTCTGACCAGATATGAAAGCTCACCATGGAATTTAGAATTGACTATTTATGCATTGTTTTAAATGATCACCTTCCATTTTCCTGCCAGAAATACTATGCTTATAAGTCTGAGTACTATTTGGCTTTGAATATCAAAGTAACCAAATACTTTGAGGTGACAGAAAAGATCTGGCTGCATTTACTTTTTCTTATATGAAGTTATGACTTGACGGAGCTGGTGTTTTAATCAATAGAAATGATAACCAGCTATAACATATGGCTTGACATGGAATGACAAAGCATGCATTTGAATCCAGCACTCAGGAGACAGAAACAGGCAGATCTCAGTGTGTTTCAGGACAGCCTGGTCTACATAGAGAGATTAAGCCATTCAAAGCCACATATGAGATGTTGTGCCAACATAAAAGAGATGTTATCATACTTACTAGTGATGGAAAACTGTCTTGTTTCACTGTAAAGTTTTACAGAAAGAATTTTAACTGAAAGTAGATCCTTTTACACATGTAGACATCTAGGAAAACATTGCTAATTTGAAAAAAATCTTCTTTCCAGAAAACAAAAACTTCTAATTTTATTATACAAATATTTATCACTTCAGTTTTTCTATTTTAAGTCCAATTTTTCAAAATATGACAATAATTTCAATTATACAAATTAAATATAAATTGGGTAAAATGAAACAATAAAATTATGTGTAACAACTTTTGTGGGTTGAGAAAAATGGTAATGGATTTTGTATTACATATCAGGGATAAAAATAATTTCCAGATGAATCTGAGGTTCATGTGAATGAAACTATTAGAATAAAACAGAATAGATAGAGGTCAGGATACTTTTCCATCTTAAAGTTGAGATGGGCTGTGTGAAACCCATAAAGAAAAAGCCTAATAATTTTGACCAAACAAATTTTACAAATTTCTACTTTTCAAAAAGTACCACAAGCCACAGGATTGGAGTAGATATTTGCAATATTTACAATCATGGAAGGGATAGTATCCAGATTGTAAGTCAAAATCATGAATCTTATAGAACAGAAAATGTGATTGGCAAAAGAACACATAATACAAGGTCCTTTTTGGAGATTTATCTATTTTTTTTATTTTGAGTATATAAGTATTTTGCATGAATTTAATATGTATGCCATTATGCACACATAAATGCACACACACACATGTGTGTCCTGCATATGGTGGTCAGAAGAAGGCACAGAATCCCTTGGAACTGGAGTTACAGGTGAAACTAAACCTGTATCCTTTAGAAAAGCCACAAGAGCTGTTAATCATTGAACCATATTTTTTGTCCTGATACAATATTTTTAACTTCAAGAATAATTAGGAAAATGCAAAGTAAAGATTTTATACCAATGCTACAAAATGAAAGCTAAGAAATAATAGAAAGGAAAGTGGATGGAAGGGGGAGTTGAAAGGACTGGTGGGAGGGAATAATGTGATCAGAATGTGTTGTATAATAGAAGAATCTATTTTCAATTAGAAAAAGAAAGGGAATTTTCATTAAGTTTACCACTTTAATATACTATCTGACAGGTACATAGCTCCCCATCTAGCATGTTATAGCTAAGTGCATAAGCTACTGAAATGTGTATTTATTAATTTCCAATAGGCAAGTAAAAAATGCTCATTTTGGTGACCACTGGAGCCTTGGCCCAGACTGTCCTTGGAGAGGTAATCATCTAGGTTCTTCTGCAAGAACTCCTTCAGCCAATAGCCTGCAAGATACCAGTTCATGTGGGCATTGTCTCTTGTACTGTAAATGCTGACACAAAGCTTATGTGGCCTCTCTCTCAGTTGTTGGATTCAGTTCCCATTCCCCACTTGTGCAGAGGACTGTGATTTGTGAGTCTATCTATACATAAAGAACCCTTTATTATACTCATTTCTGAGATAGGGTGGAATACTTTATAGCATCCATCTACAAGGTTCCCTTTTGGAGGGCTCAGCTTTCTAGGCCCTTACCCAGGGAGAAACATCTCATCCCTTCATCTCCACCCACCAAACCCTAGAGACCCCAAAGCAGCCTCCATACAGCTGCTACCATTCCTCACTGTATCTGTAACTACTAGAACCTTGGCCCAGACTGCCCCCAGAGATTTAATCATCTGGGTTCCCACTTGGAGAGCCCAGCTTTCTAGGTCATTGTGTAAGGAAGAACATCCATTTCTCCCACTCCCACCCACCAAGCCCCAGAGACCCCAAGCAGCCTCCACATGTTGTGGGAAATGTTCTTGTACACTGTAAAGATTTTCCACTCTTATTGGTTTAATAAAACACTGATTGGCCAGTAGCCTGGAAGGAAGTACAGATGGGGCAACCACACTAGGAGAATTTTATGAAAAGGAAATGCTCAGTCTGCATTCACCATTCAGACAGTGAGGAAGTAAGATGAGAATACTTCATTGAGTAAGGTACCAAGCCACATGGATAAAGATAGAAAAGAATTATTGGTTAATTTAAGTTGTAAGAGCTAGTTAGTAATAATCTTGAGCTAATAAGCCAATACACTTATAATTAATATAAGCTTCTGTGTGTTTTGTTGGGACTGAACAGCTGTGGGGCCATGCAGGATAGAAACTTCTGTCTACATCCACAGGCCAAGTAACATACTCATACATATCTGTGACCACTGGAGACTTCACAAGAGTGCTTCTGGAGAGGAGCCCCAGAGCCTCATTATCATCCACTAGAGGGACAGACTCACCTGCACCCAGAGGAAGATTGATCACCTTAACCATAGGCCCCACCTGCACTGATTGGAGAAAGAGGGAGCCCCTGAAGCATAGGCCCTTACTGGTACAGTATAAGTCAGCAGTGTAAGAACACACCCAACATCACAGAGACAAATATGGCTTCCCCAGAAACTAGTGGTCCTACAACAGGAAGGCCTGAACATTCTAACCCTCAGAAGCAGAAGAAAATAGCCTTAAATATCATTTTATGAAGATGACAGAGACCCTTAAGGAGGAAATGAAAAAGTCCTTTATAGAAATGAAGGAAAAGACCGGCAAAAAGTTGAAAGAAATCAATAAATTTCTTAAAGAAACCCAAGGGGGGAAAACAATCAAACAGGTGCAACAAACAGCTCAAACAGTTCAAGACTTGAAGACTGAAATAGAGACAATAAAAAACACAAACTGAGGGAATTCTGGAAATGGAAAATCTGGGAAAATAAACAGAAACTACAGGTTCAAGCATAACCAACAGGTTTCAAGAGATTGAAGAGGGAATCTCAAGGTTAAAGGTACAATAATGGAAATAGATTCATCATCAAACAAAAGCAAATCCAACAAAATCTTAACACAAAACATTCAGAAAATCTGGGACACCAAGAAAAGACCAAATCTAAAAATAACATGGATAGAAGAAATAGAATTCCAACTCAAAGACACAGAAAGTATATTCAACAAAATCATAGAAGAAAACTTTCCAACCTAAAGAAGAATATGCCTATGAAGGTACAAGAAGCTTACAAAATACCAAATAGACTATACCAGAAAAAAGTCCAGTGACAGTATAATAATCAAAACACTAAACATACAGAATAAAAAAAAGAAGATTAAGAACTGCAACAGAAAATGGCCTAGTAACAGACCCATTAGAATTACAACTGACTTCTCAATGGAAACACTAAAAGTCAGAAAGTCCTGGTCAGATATGCTGCACACACTAAGAAAACATGATTGCAAGCTCAGACTACTATACCCAGTAAAGCTTTCAATCACCATAGAAGAAGAAAATAAGACATTCCATGACAAAAACAAATTTGAAAATTACCTATCCACAAATCCAGCATTACAGAAAGTACTAGAAGGAAACTTTCTAAACCCAAGAAATTTAGCTGCACTCAGAAAAACACAGGCAACAAGAAACCTCACACCTCATACTAGCAAACTGCAAAGAAGAGAAACACACAAACACTACCACCAGAAAATAACAGGAATATTCAGTCACTGGTCATAATAGCTCTTAATAGTAATAGACTTAATTCACAAATAAAAAAATCACAAGTTAACAGAATGGATATGAAACAGGATCCATTCTTCTGCTGCATACAAAAAATACACCTGAACTTCAAAGACAAATATTTCCTCAGAGTAAAGAGTTGGGAAAAATATTCTAATCAAATGAGCATAATAAGCAAGCAGATGTAGCTATCCTAATATCTAACAAAATAGACTTCAAACTAAAGTCAATCAAAAGAGATTGAGTAGTTCACTTCATATTCATTACACAAAAAATCTGTCAAGATGAAGTCTCAATTCTGAACACCTATGGTTCAAATACAAGAGCTCCCATATATGTAAAAGAAACATTACTAAAGCTTAAATCACACATCAAACCACACACTATAATAGTAGGAGTCTTTAACTGGCTGTATGAAAGATTTCCAAACTAGACAGAATAGAATAGAATAAAGGCTTATGCATTAGGGGTAAACTTACAGAATTTAGTAGTGATTGACAGTTCTCTCTGTGTGTAGGGAAGTGGAATGGAATACAACAGCCAATGGGTGCTTTTTTCTGCATATATCATTATTTAATATCTCTCTTGCCATTGTTCTTTGCTCATTAGCATTAAGAAAATTTAAGGTTAAAATGTATTGTGTGATCTATTTTGTGGGTATATTTAATACATTGTTCTTTATTTTTTATTTTTTATTTTTATCAAGCTCTACATTTTTCTTTGCTCCCCTTCCCTTCAACCCTCTCCCAAGGTCCCCATGCTCCCAATTTACTCAGGAGATCTTGTCTTTTTCTACTTCCCATGTAGATTGGATCTATGTATGTTTCTTTTTGGGTCCTCATTGTTGTCTATGTCCTCTGGGATTGTGATTTGTGGGCTGTTTTTCTTTGCTTTGTGTTTATAAACCACTCATGAACAAGTACATGTGATAATTGCCTTTCTGAGTCTGGGTTACCTCACTCAAAATGATGCTTTCTAGATCTATCCATTTGTCTGTAAAATTCAAGATGTTGTTAGTTTTTTCTGCTGTGTAGTACTCCATTGTGTAAATGTACCACATTTTCCTT
>LOJH01044585.1:0-12301 GCA_001685095.1 Ellobius talpinus | reverse complement strand
CCAGTCATGGTGCATAGTGGGACATCTTCTCCCAGTCATGGTGCATAGTGGGACATCTTCTTCCAGTCATGGTGCATAGTGGGACATCTTCTTCCAGTCATGGTGCATAGTGGACGTCTTCTTCCAGTCATGGTGCAGAGTGGACGTCTTCTTCCAGTCATGGTGCATAGTGGATGTCTTCTTCCAGTCATGATGCAGAGTGGACGTCTTCTTCCAGTCATGGTGCATAGTGGGCATCTTCTTCCAGTCATGGTGCATAGTGGGATGTCTTCTTCCAGTCATGGTGCAGAGTGGGCATCTTCTTCCAGTCATGGTGCATAGTGGGACGTCTTCTCCCAGTCATGGTGTATAGTGGGACGTCTTCTTCCAGTCATGGTGCATAGTGGGATGTTTCCCTCCAGTTGTGGTGCAGAGTGGAATATCTCCAGATGTATCTATAGCAGTGACAGAGGAAACAGCTGTATTGATGCAGAAAGAGTTGAGATGGTGTAAATGATCTGTGTCTCCACATGTCTATGGATAGAATTTATATCTATGTCACCATTAATAGTAAAACAACACTCAGTCAGGTAGGGTGATAAAAACAGCACAGGAATCACATGACTCTAGTTGCCGAAGTTAGATGATGGATACCTGCTGCATCTACCAATGCTGATGCTTTGAGTGGGTTTGTGGAATGGTTTTTTAATTTACTGTAGGCCATGGACATTACTTATTGTTTTCTAAATTACACGTTTTTGTTCCAAAAACTGAGGCTGAGGCATTTCTTGAATTTACAGATTGAATTCGTCAGATGCCAAGTCAAGACCTGAAATCTTGCATTCAGACTTCTTTTAGATCAATTTGATTGTACGTACACCTTACACCTCATTCCACGGGAATTGTGTCACTGTGTGAAGTCACTGAGTGAAGGGTGTGCTCATCAGGCTGTGACACAGGTGACAAAAGAGCCAAGGTGTCTCTAGTCAGGCACATGTGGTCTCAAATGCTGGGCGGTGGCAGTGCACACCTTTAATCCCAGCACATAGGAGGCAGAGGCAGGCTGATCTCTGTGAGTTCAAGGCCACCCTGGTCTACAGAGCAAATTCCAGGACATTCAGTGCTACAGAGAGAAACCCCATCTTGAGAAAACAAACAATTGAACTAACAAAATTTCTGTTTTTGCTTTTCAGAAGCGACATACAGAGTTTTAGACTGTTGGAGGGAGCCATTGGCTAGCCTCCCTTGCAGGGTACTTATATGTGAAGAAAAATGTGGAATTGTGAAGGGTTAAAGCCAAGTGCCCAATCTCATCCCTCACATCCAACAGCACAATTGAGCAACACAGTCACAGAGACAATCAGTAAAATCAGTATGCTCGGCACATGCCCGAGAAATCACAAACTCACTGTTTCAAGGAAACCTTATTGCTGATCATTCAAGTTAATTTAATGCATTTGTATATGAAAGTGGAGCCCTGTTTGGAAGTCACCAGTGAAGTTTACTGTTTAAATTTCAACACTAAAATATGTTTTCTTTCTGAATTTGTGATAAATTTTATACAATATATGCGAGATGATATCAGTGAGGTCTAGAGTGGTTTTGATAACCTGTGCAAAGAGTACCTGTATTTCCCCACTCTTAGGGAGACTTAAATAGAGACCATTTTCCCAACTTTATCTCCAGTTGACTAAAAGTTACATAGTCACCTCCTGTCTCCCAATGTCATAGCCACAAACCACAGTGACCATATTACATGACACTATAGCCTTTCTTCTAAAAAGTTTCTTCATTGCTAAAATGTCTTCTTGGCAACGATGTTTTACAAAGGAAGCACACTGCAGTTTGGAGCCTTGGTCAGCTCAATAAGTGAGCATCCAAGCGACCCTAGTGAGTCTCCACTCACAGAGAGTGACTTTTGTTGCTGTCCCCTCACCCATGCCTTCCTCCTCTCTGCTCTGTGAGGGAAAGCTGCCCACAAGGAAGCCACACAGCCACAGTAGGCCCTGGGGGTTGTGACGGCTGCCAATGCTCCTATTCCTTGCATCCCCATCCACCCTCTTCACACGTGAGGACACTCTGAGTCAAAAGCTGCACACTGAGCTGTGTCTGCTCACAGAAATGGTGAGAGATTTTCTGACTTGAAGCAATCATATTATATAGTAGTAGATAACTGATAACAAAAGAGACTTGGGTTCATAATCACTTGGCTCAGTACCTGGCTAGATGATTGACATGGTGTGTTGGAAGCTGGGGCTCCCCAGTAAGCATGGGGAAATTTACAAGTTATCTCAATTATTTATGATCTGGAGAGACATGGATGCTTATCTTCAGGCCAATAATATTAAATATTTGAACATAATTCTAGATTCTGGTATGTTTGTCCTTAAGTGGGAGCAAGCACACAGTCAGTGTGCCGTGGAAACTGAAGAACAGCCCTGGGTGTTTGCTTTGTTCTTGCTTCACGCCCACAAATGTTACCGCATGAATGAGTACCAAGCAAGTGACCCAAGCCCAAGCAATAACCATTTTTCTGGAATATAATTTTGCAATTGTCAAAGTTGATTAAAAAGTCAAAACAAAACCTGACAAATTGCAAGAGAAAATATAGAACCCGAAGTGGTTTAAACTCAAAATATTTATTTAAGATTTTTTTGACATTGTGTAAAAACAATAGGTTTTGGCATACACACAATTTTATATGTAAAGATCTCACCCCACCCATGCTGAGCTGGCTTCTCTGTGTGGTACTGCCATCTAGTGGCCATCTTGGGCTGCTTAGCCATAGTGAGTTAGTCTGTTTTGCTGTGAGCGAACAGTTAATTGTTCCACAAATATTTAATGAGCATCTGCTATGTGCAACATACTTCGAACAAACTCCCCTGGTGGTATAAATGCTGGAAACTCAGACTCGGAGTAACAATTTTATTTATTCTTTCCTATAGGATAAAAGGGCCACGGTATAGAATCCTTTTCAACCTCCACTTCAAATTACAGGAAGGTACTCTAGTGTCTAAAAAGCTTCTGGGGAAGAGTGTGAGAGCCAGAGGCAACGGACAGCACCAAGAAAATGAAACTCTCTACATGAACGTGAGCAGAGTTTATATGAACTCAGAGAGACTGACGCAGTAAGTGCAAAGCCCGCACGGGTCCGCAGCAGCTCCTCTGTGTGTAGGTTATAGCTTCCAAGTTAGTGTTTTCATGAGATCCCTGAGTGTACAATGAGCGAGCCTTTGACTCTTGTGCTTTCTCTTGGGATCTCTCCTTTCTGTTCGTGTGTTTTGCCCAATCCTAGTGGGTTAGCTTCTATCTCATTTTATTTTATCTTTATCATCATCCCTTAGAAACGGTTTTCCAATGAGAGACATAAAGGGAATGGATCCAGATGGGAGGGGAGAGGAGGGGAAACTGGGAGGAGCAGAGGGAGGGGAACCTAATCAGGATTTATTCTGTGAGAAAAAAGTCTATTTCCAATGAAAGAAAAAAATTAAAATAAATGGAAAGCTTCTGGTGCTTTCTAGACATCTTATCTTCCTCCGCCCATCCCATAACCTGTTAAGAATAGAAGTTACATAATGAAGCCAGGTATAGTGAGGGACACCAGCTGTGTGGGGATGGGAAGTGGGGGGCAGAACAATCCTGAGTTCAAGGCTCTCAGCTCTGCAGCTTTGATGTGAGTCTTGGCTATGTGAGACCCTGTCTTAATGAATGAAAGAACAAATTAATGAATGAGTGAGTGAATCAGTCAGTGAATAAGCAAGTAGACAAAGTTATGACACAATCCATGGGGGAGAATCAAGTCATAGCAATGGAGAGTGTGCACACGATGTAAATATCTGATTTGCTGAGGACATTCATTGCTAGCTCACAACTTTCTTCAAGAAAATTTACTTTTTCTCAAATAACAAAGTCATATTTTAACACCTATATTATGAAAGTTTGTGATTTATTTTATTATGGTACAATGTGTCAAAGAAAATTCAAATTGCAGAATGCATAAACTAATACAAATATAACAAAAAAACTAGATTAAATTAACATAGAAAGGAATTCTCCACCTGCAATCATGGTGCCAAGGAGATGTTTAAGCCGAGGTTTCAGAGAAAAACATCACTAATTACATCAGTAGCAACCAAAATTGAAGTTTAAATCTTAAGAGGAATGTATACTTAAAGTTAATGATGTACTTATGAATATGACATTGATTTATTTGTTTTAATTGTATATGTACCCATCTTTTGGATTGGAGATTGCAAGCACATATGCACACAAAAAAAATATTGGAAATAGATGACTCAGTAGATAAGGACACCTGCTGCTGGGAATAGGAGAACCTGGTTCATGTCCCCAAGTCTCAGCTAGGGGACAGTGACGGGGGATTCTGGGACTTGCTGCTGCTAACCTAGCTCATGGTTCCATGACAGCCCCTGTGTGAAGGGAATATGGTAGAGATCAATAGAGAAAACGCCCAAAGCCTCTTCTGTTCATATGCGTGCACATCACACATGCATATGCACACACACACACGTACACACACACAAACACACACTTCTTGAATACCAAGCAAGCAGGACGTCTAGCACATTCAGAATAACTCACTGAGCATTTGTATAAGCCCTACGATTGCAATGGTTTATTTGAGCAGATCATTAGAGAAACTTTGTCATCTCTTTCCAGATCATAGTTAACCAAATTCAGTCACCATTTGTGTTGCATTTTGCAGTCCGTAAAGCAATTTTACAAACCTAATTTTATCCACACATCTGCATGCCAATACTCTTTCCCAATTCGACACATGAGGTCTTTGCCTTGCACACAGGAAAGACTGGGCCGTCGGCTTTAAGTCAACTGCGAGCTATTTTCTGGAAAACACTGAAATTTCAAAGCAGATGTAATTAACCCTCTTGTTGTAAGAAAGTCAATGGATTAAGGAAACAAAAACAAAATGTAAGTGTATTTTTCTACAATACAATATACTTAGTTAGAGAGTATGCCTGCCTGTCCAAAATGATATATACATTATATATACAAATATATACATATATTGCTCATTTAACCTAGTTGTTGTTATATTTGAAGGTTTATACATTCTGTGGATTAACTGCCTTCTGATAGGAAGCTCCTCCCTATGTCTTCATTTTGCCCTCACGAACTTCACTTGATTTACCTGAGATGCTTGTGTGTTAACAACGGCAGCCAGACTTCCTTTGAGACATCCTGCAGTCAACGCCCAAGGGTGAACACAGTTGAATCTGTTTGTCAGTTGGTGTCATCCTCTGACATGCACTTCGTTTGGTTTTTAATTATGGGTACAGATGGGTTAGATGTCTTCCCATTTCAAGTTGAGTTTCAGGTAGCCTGGTTGTCAACTGTGTTTTATCATAAAACGTTTAATTGCCACTAAAATCTTTTCAGTCCTGATAGCACAGTGCTCTCCAGGATTCTCTTAGCATGTAGACCTCTTGAAAGGTTTTAATCATTTGCTAAGTTGGACTTGCAGAGAGGTCTCTACACTCAGCAGATCTATGGCAGTCAGATGATGTCTCTCTGCTACTCTGAGGAGCCACAATTAAAACACAGGATAACAAAGAAATGGATAGGACTTATATGAGACATATCTGAATTACTGTTTAATTATTTAGAGGATACTTTATCACTTCCTATAATGAAATCCAGGAGACAAGGCCTTACATACTTTGCAATTTGTTACTTTTGTACAGTGGAAATTCGCTTCTCACAGAGAAAGCTTGGGAAAGAAATCTTTGGCCAGCCAGCTGAATTCCGCTGGTTGCCTAATCACCAGTTAGCAGCTTTTTATTTGAATAAATGGGCATTTAAATGTACCTACACTTTACATTTGCATAAATGCAAAACAGCAGACGCCACTTAGAACTCAAATCAATATGGGAAGGGGGAGCAGATGATGGAGCCATGTGAAACAGTTTCTGGAGACAAATGCTTTAGTCGGATTTGATCAGCCTATATCCTCTCCATCCACAAGCTACTGTTCAGGTACCCAACCGTTATTTTCACCTTCACAGGAACAAACTGCAGATGCAGCTCAGAATGGCTGTGGAACCAGAGAGCTTACGTGCCCTAGCCTGCAGTTACCTGTCTTAGGTGCTTAAAGTCCAAACACAGGTTCTTAAATGTCCCCACCCACACCTACATGCTTCTCGTTTATTGATGAAGTATAAAGAGAAGGGGACAAAGTTCAAAACTGCTCTGGGCCATCTTGGTCATGGAAAAGGACATCTGTCACAGCTGATGTCCAAACTCCCTGCAGAGCTATTTTGGTTTGTGAAACATGGAGTGGTGGCTCACCCCGGGCTTATAGAGCTGAGAAGCTCAAGGAACATGTCTTAGCGGCTGGTTTCTGGAATGGAGGAGGAGGAGGAGGAGGAGGAGGAGAGAGAGAGAGAGATCAGGATTGTGGGCAGTCATTTTCTGCTGGGTGAACCATGTAACAGAATTTTAAGTAGAGGGGAAAGCAGGATGGTGGGAGGAAAAGAGGAGGGAAGGGAAGAGGGGGGAGGGAGAGCCCAACACTGAATAATTCAGATTTTTATTGTTCCAGTGTGGGATTAAGGTTTTTGTCTATAAAACTCACTTATATTTTCCCTTGAATTCCATCAGAAAACAAACAAAATTATACATGTGAAAGTGGATTTATTGATTTGTTTCTCTGTGTGTGTGTGTGTGTATGTGTGTGTGTGTGTGTGCAAGCTAGGTTAACTTTGTTTCTTATATTTATAACCCAAAATTAAAAGTATCATATGCCAAATGATGCAATAGAATGTTTAGGGGAAAAGGAGTGAAGAGGTCCATTTTAGAATTTAAAGGTAAAGGAAATCGCCTCTCACACAAAGAATTTCAGGAAAAAAAAAATTAAGAACAAAGTAATACTTGTTGTTCAGATCTGCTAACCAAAATCCCTTTGATTTCCAGGGCTCCATTTTCTTCTTCTGATCACATCAGAAGCTCTTTTCCCTTTGTCAGAGGTGTGTTCTTTATTGATACAGATTGACACTATGGTATTCGACTTTATCTTCTGTGTTTGGTATAGCAAGCACTCATTCACTTTCCTGGCTATCAGCAGCGTTTGCTCCAGACTTCTGTGTGCCCTGAGAGGCAGTGGAGTGTCTACAGGCTCTGGAAAACACCGAAGTGTGACCTGCCAATATTGCACCTGCATTCTTTTGTAAAAGAACATTTAAAAAGTAATGGAATTTATTGTAACTTCATCCCCATAGGGAGCAAACGCCAATGTTCTTTGCTTTGATATTTACCTTCTTTTTTAATCTGCATGAACAAGAATATCTATTCCTGCCACGCCCTGTGCAGTCTCAAACTTAAATGAAGATGTGTGTGATTTACTAACATGACCTTTGGATTTCTCAAGTGGCCAATATCCCCAGTCAAAGTTCACACCTCAAGAAACACAAGCCTTTCTTCTCCTGAAATGCATTATTACAAACAGTGAATCTGAATACAGCTTTATCCATGCAGAACATTATTTTTTTTCAGATAATCAAACTTGATGTGAGCATGCCTGATGGCATTTCTCTTGACCCAGCTCATCCTTTACTGAAAGTAGGTTTCACTTGGGTTTTGACTGGATTTATTCATTTTAATCTTCATTGTAGGTTGTTTTAGTCAATTTTGTCTCACTTTCCAATTGTCCCCTTTTACCATTAATGCAAAGTTAACATGCACTTTGGGTTGGGATTTGAAGCCTATGTAGAATGGTGCGTCTTAGGATGTTTACAGTGCCGTTCGCAACTTGCTACATGAGAAATACATGCAAATGCAAACATGCCCATTCTTTAGTGTGGAAATCAATGTTGAAGTTACATGATGTTCATTGTCATAAAAGTATATGTTTCTGGATTATTATTGATTCATGAGCAAGGCATTCCGTATTCAACAACAAATGCACGCTGCATTGACAACAACCAACCTTCCACTCCCTAATTTTCACCTGCAAGCTGGTCCTACACAATAGCAGGAAGTTCTGTGAGGGACCTTCCTGTGTCTACAGCAACCGTTACAATAACCACAGGTCTTGAACAGAATTTTAATTTTTTAAACTTTATCTATTTAAATGTAAGTATTGTGCCAGAAACTGTGTGTGTGCATGTGTGTGTGAGTCATCTGAGTGTGTGTAGTGCCCATGGAGAACAAAAGAGAGCATGAGCTCATCCCCTGGAACTGAAGTTACAGATGGCTGTGAGCCTCCGTGTGGGATGTGGGTGCTAAGAAACAAAGCTCAGTCTTCTGCAAGAGCAGCCAGTGCTCCTAACTTCCGAGCCATCTCTCTTACCCATAATTTTATTTAACTTTTCATTTAATATTAAAGATTTTAAATAGTAAAAGAATAAATAATAAGCATCACAAGGACAGTATGATTGGTAATTATATAACCCCTAGACAGGTAAAGACTGAAGCTCACTGAATGGAGGGTGGGTACATGCCTGTAAACACATATGTGCATGTGTGTAGATCCATGACTATGCATGCGAAACCTTGAATGTTTCAAGAAAAGTAGGAAGGAATATGTGAAGGTAACAGCATTTCCAGGATAGATACATAGTAGAGATAATCTGCAGTACAGAAAGCACAGCACTAGCTCTTACCTGAGCTGGCTGGGCATGGTGTCATGTGCCTTTAACCCCAGCACTCAGGGGACAAAAGGAGTCTCTGTGAGTTCAAGGCCAGCAGTGTTTACATGGGAGTTCTCAGCAAGAGAAACACATAGTGGGACACCATCTCAAAAATAACTAACCAGCCATATAATTAACTAAATAAAAACATCTGGGCACTTCCTCTATGTGTGCAAACAGAAGAAACAAGGAAGAATTACCTCTATCTTACTTACAGTAGCTTTTTGTGCAAAACGAAGATTTCATAAAATGGGAAGATAATCGCATGACACACAGTCGCAGGGAATGCACCATCCACTGGCAGTTCAGGACTATCTATAGACAGGAAAGCAAGCTATCATCTAAGTTTTAAAATTAACGTTTTTGAAATTGAGAAGATTGCTTATATCAAATTATTTGTATTTTGTCTTCCCAGAAACTTTGCCAAATAATCATTTGCACGGTCAGAGTTTGTTCTTTGATTCTTGTTGCTAGCCTAATGCTGCCTCTGTAGAATATTTTTTTGTTTTTCATATTTTGTTTAAAGAAAAACAAGTGTCAAGTCAATGGGATAATTATTTCATTCTCATGTTTGATATCTGATTAACTTAGAGTTTTATGTTGATTTGTGTCTTCATGAATTAAAAATTCACTTTTTACTTTCCTTGGGCTGGGGCTGTAGTTCAGTGGTAGAGCCCTAGTCTGATACGATAAGGCTAAATTCAATCCTCAATTGCAGTGAAAACGTATTTCTTAGTAATTATCTTTAGTGTAGCTATTATTAAGTAGCACGGGGGACATCTTTACAGGGTAATAACTGAGCATGTGCCAGGAGGAAGGCCAAGTGTGAATAGTGGCCAATGCATTCAGCTCAGAACCGCAGATCACAGAGCTGTGACCCAGGGAAGGTGCCATCTGTGTCTGTTCACGAGATGCTGGACAGCGAGCATGTGTGGGCACAGCTGTGTGAGGGTAGCAAGGGATGAGCATCTTCAACCGCCTTAGAGTTTCTGCAGCTCTCTCTGGCCCCGTTCTCAGCCTGTGTTTCTTCATATCAGGACCAAGAGAATGGGAAGTGGAGGAAAAGAAGAGCACTCCCATTTTTAAAAGGGAAGATTGGTATTTATTGTTGTCAGGATAAAGCAATGTTGATGTCAAATAAGCCATTCAGCATGAACAAAAAAGAGCATCATGAATCAAAACCAATAAAAGACAATATTCTACCCTGGGAAAGCTGTCTACTTTCTTGTTCATTTTTATGATGATTAAATATTTTATAGTTCTTTAACTACATACATGTGAAGGAATAAGAGATTATATAGAAACACAATTAATAAAATTGAAATGAAAAAGTTAATTGTAGAGAAAGGAAACTGTCAGTCACATTGAGGATGTGGTAGGAAGTTGTGGTGCAGCCTTTAATTGTGAAAACAGTTTGTAATCTTACAGAATTATATGTCTATATTTGAATTCATTGTCAGCAATGACTTTTGTAGGCTCCTTTTCAGGGTTTGGGAATTCAAATTAGAATATAGCTTCTGATTAAAACTGATTCCAGTCTGATTAAAAACCTTGTTAAGATTGTTGCTAAATAAAATAACTAGGCTGCTCCTCATCTTTTCTCTAGACACATAATACCATTCTCACATCCTTGTATTGGGATTTTTGCAACCATCTTTGGACAACGTTAGATCATGGCTGTTTCTCAGTCTACTTCTATTGAATTCCAAATTGAAGGGCAGTTCATTTAACTATAGTTTAGGGAGGTCCTTTATTTAATTATAATGTACAAATAACTAGAATTTTTAAGAAAGATAATTATAACTGATAACTATAATTATTTTAGTTTTCAAAATAATGAGTAGCTTATGGATACAAGGGAGTGTGTGGCTGTAGGCAGTCTGTGATTCATGCTTCTCTTTTATTCAGTAACTCTTTAAGGAACATACTGTAGGTTTGTTGGGACCATAAAGTCAGGCAACACACAGCTAGTGGTATAAAAGGCATAAAGTACTATTTTTGGCATCTGTGTTTTCATAGCACATTTTAAAAAGAAAGGATAAGCTTTTACAAGTTCCGTGGATTTATATGTAAATGGTGTCCAAATATGATCAAATTTTAGAAGGTAAGAGCTAGCAACTGTGGATCTGCATCTCCAAGGAAGACAAAAGCAGACCTCAGGGACACCTCCAGAGAACCTCCTCAGACTTTGCACAAGGTCCCAGACACAAGCACACCTCCTCAGTCACGGCGATAAGCCTTGGCAAGAGACGAGGATGGCAGCTTTGGGGAAACACAGATATCCAACAGGAAGTCAGAGAAAAATACATAGAAAAGAGGAAGAGAAATCTGGGCACTGAGAAGTTGGGTAAAAAGCACAAGGTGTCTTGATAAGAAATATGTATTTCATTTTTCAGCTCTCTCTGCTTCCTGGCTGCAGCCACACTGCGTGCGACCTCACACTCCTGCCACCCACGCCTTCCTCCCAGTCGTGGCAGATGATTCACAAATAATGAAAATTAAAGCCTGCATCCCTTGAGCTGATTTTGTCAGGCATTGGTCACAACACGGAGAAAAGTTAACTCATTCAAGGTGTAGGTGACTGAAGGCAACTCTCAACTGGCCACATGAGAAAAGATGGTGGGACACTTCAGCTTCGTCAACTCCAGGAAGAAGTTTTACATTATACTCATGAAGTCTCAAAGGAGGCTCTGGGAAGCTGAAGTCTGTAAACTCACAGTAGAGTAGCTGCTCAACAGTGCCTCACAAACAGGATTCCAGCCCTGCTTCACTGCCATGCTCATACCTGCTAGAACAGGCTGCCCAACAAACCCTCTCATCCCAGCCTGATCTCAAGGCCAGCTTTTAAAAACATCCAGCCAACCACCATCAGTGCCATAGGTAAGCTGTAGGGAGCAGATGACTGCCAACTGTGGAATGGGATCAGTTCTCACTCAGGACCTTAAGTTACTATTGCCGGGAACCAGCACGGTTGTGGCGTCAGCTCGCGCACTCAGCTGTCCCATCTGTTTGTTCCTCATCTATGCTGAAGATAGCAATGAGGGTGAAAAGCATGCTGAGGGCTGTAACACTGCAGGATTTTAATTATTCAAAAGTAGCAGTTGCTCAAAAAGATGACAGAGTTAATAAGCAGTATTGAGATTACCTTTTCCATTCAGAAATTAAAAAAAAATCATACCTGGTAAGCTATCAAGCTAGCGCATTCTGGGAAAGTCAAAGGTCCTTGGAGGCAATATTGATAATATTTAAAGCCTTCCTAATCTTCGGCAACCAAGCCTGGCTATGCAGAAAGTTACATTCAGGATTTCGTTGGGAGGATGAAGGAATTAAACTGGAGCTTCTTCATATTCTGAATAAATTCAGAGAAAGCAAAACTCCAAATCATCAAAAGAGAGAACTCCTCTGCTCCAAAAGAAAAGAACATGACAATAGGAAGCCCCTTAGCTGACCTGCCTCAAGGAAATTTGATACAGCAGGTCCTTCTTGACGTTGTCTGGAAAATGCAACCTACCATTTGAAGCACGTATGTTAAATCATTAGATGTCACATGATGAATTTTTCTCTAACCTAGGCTCGGCTAGATTCTGCGATAGAAATGAATGATGTCTGGGGCTGGAGAGATGGCTCAGAGGTTAAGAGCACTGACTGCTCTTCCAGAG
>LOJH01044582.1:0-13761 GCA_001685095.1 Ellobius talpinus | reverse complement strand
GGTTGTCGTAGGAAGCTATTATAGTACACCATGCTACCAACACAAATACATCACACATCAACAGTCTTTGTGCTGACCAATTTATTAAAACATCTCTTGTGTGGCTCACACACTCCAGTTTTAAAGAGGTATCATTGTGATTGTCTCACAAATGCAGAAACTGAGGAGAAAGCAAAATACATGGTGACAGTCACTGGTGAGGTCATGATTCATTTCTAGAATCTACAGTTTGTTTCTAGTTAGCTTATGGGAAAAGCATGGGGAGTCGCAGATGCATATGATAAAGCCAGTGTGGATGAGAAAATTCAAGGAAGAAGAGACCATCACCTCCAGTTTTCCTGGCTGATTGGGAGTTAAACAGGAAGGTAGGGCTGCATCACAGGCGGGGAAACTGCAGCAGGAGCTCACAGGAAGAGATGAACAGGCTTTGACTACTAAGCAGTGGAATAGAGGGCATAGGTGGCTTTTGACTCTGAGGAGTTCTGCATGCCAGGTCAGCTCTGCTGCTTCTGTCCCTGACCCGGGTAGTTCTCTTGGTGGTGGTTCTGGTTACATACCTCTCCATAGCCAATCTCTTCTCATGGCCGTGTTCCTAGAGGGCATCTGATTATCACACCACCCACAACAGATTTCTCTGTGCACTTGTATCTTTCCTGCCTGGCTGAGTGCTCACTGCAGAAGCACAATTCTCATACAACTCTCTCTGTCTCCTCATGCACACATGCAAGTGCACACATACACACACACACAGACACACACACACCTCTCACTTGGCATCCATCACTTTGACTCCTCTCCAAGCTTTCTTTCTTCATCCTGACAAGGACCCTTCTCTCAGCTTTGTTGTTTGCTTCCGTGCCATGTTCTTTCGGTCACCCGTGCAGTCGTTCAGCAAACATGTAGGTAGCAGAGACTACGAGATGAAGGGTGATAATGTTTGGGGACATGGAGTTAAATAAAATGTCAACCTTGCTCTCAAAGAGTCCATGATGTGAAGGGAAGGAAAGAGACAAATGGAAGATTAATAGTTAAGAGACTGCTATGCGGTGCCTTAGAGAAAAGAGGAGGGGAAGTGATTTAAGCAAAGAAAATTTGTTGTGAGGAGGAAAACTTCTCTGCCAGTTAATTAGTGACTGTCCCTTCCCTTCAAGTCTGCTTTTGTAAATACTGTTTTATGATACCCAGATGGAACAAACTGTGTGCGTGCGTGTGTGTGTGTGTGTGTGTGTGTGTGAGAGAGAGAGAGAGAGAGAGGCATCTTCCTCAATCACTTAATCATCTTATCATTTTTCTTTTCCAATATATCATATCTTGTAGAACCTGGAGCTCACCATCATGGGTGGATACATTGGCTGGCAGGGAAAACCCCACCAATCTTCCTGCATCTGGCTCTCCAGCACTGGGACTTCAGAAGCACATTACGTTGCCTGGTGCCAGGAACCCAAAACCAAGCCCTCAGACTTGTGCACCATGTCTCCCCAGCCTGCTGACCCATAGTTCTGCCTTGCTTAGTGACTTCCGGTGGGGCCCTGTAAAATCAAGACCTGAAGAGAACCTGAAAAGCAGAGGCAGAGAGAGGGAGCTGCTCCGTGTTTTTTTTCACACAACAAAGCTTTATTCATCCTCAGCGACTAAAGAAAGGCAAGCTCACTGGCGCTTCACTTGAGTATGCTGTCATCTTGAGCTTCTGCCCGTTCTCTTTCAAGCCGTTTCAGCTCATCTAGTCACTTCTTTTCCTCCGCTGCCACCCTCCTCTCCTCCTCTGCCCGGGGTTTTAGGTAACTATAGCACTTGGCGCCATAGGCCATGCCGAGGACCAGGGCTGAGTATCTGCCGAGCTTGATGAACAGAGAGACCTCAACTTGGGGCACCATTTTGTCCGTGACCTTCGCGCCGGAAGCTGCTCAGCATTTTAGGGTGCCCAGGCTTCTTTGCTGTCTTTGCGTCTGAGCATCCCAATAGCACCCTTGCTGTGCTCTGAATGCGGCATTGGTTTGTTCCAGTTTCCCTAAGATTCTAGAAGTGTCTCCTCAAAGGCATGAGCCCTGGCGGACCAGAGGCCTCTCCTCAGAGATGTGGGCTCCTTACATAGAGTCCAGTACCAGCCAGCAATGCCCCAAACAGAGACCCAAGTCCAAGCTCAACAGGGCCCCTATTCTAAGCCTTTGAACTTCTCCCAGCTCCTTTCCCGACTTCTCTAGCCCTGGGGGTGGGAGGCTTTCTACACTGTGATCTTTCAGTTCTCAACTTAATTATTCTTTGTGTTAAATCTCTGTCAAGGTAACTGGTGTGGGTTCTGTTTCCCGATTGTGTCCCTGACGTCAAGCTTCAGATGATAAACAGATGCTGCAGTCAGGGAGGATGGCTAAGGCCAGAGTTTACAGGAGCCCTGAAAGCTAGTCTCTACCACTGAGACCTCTGTTTGGGTCCAAAAGGACTTTGTTCCAGTTTGACAATACTGTCTTCAGCAGCATACGTTTCCAGCAACAACCTCTTTACATGGTACAGGAGAAAATAATGACGGTTGGGCCCAAAAGTTAGCTCAGCAGGTAAGGGTGCCTGGTGCCAATCCTGACAACATGAGTTTGAACCATAGGACCCACACGGTAAAAGCAGAGAACCAACTACTGCAAGCTGTCCTCTGACCAGAGCATGGGAGACATGCTGTGTGCAGTCCCCAGGCTCCACAAATAAATAAATCTAATAACATTTTTAAAGAAAATGACATTTATGCAGCATGTTGGACAAAATAGATGAAGTTGCTTTTTCTTACAGGTGACTGACTGTGCCTGTCACGAGGGCCATGTTAGCCCTAGATGTATGCAGAGGTTACAGTCTCAGTCCCAACAAGGGTGATCCTGCAGGCTCTGTCTTCACTGATGAGCTCTTGGAGTGGTCAGCCTTCCGTGCTTCTCTCTCTGTCTGTCTCTCTCTCTGTCTCTGTCTCTCTCTCTCTCTGTGTGTGTTGGTTTGTTTGTACTGCACTTTATGCATTTTATTTACTTCTGGTTTGTGTGGAGGCATATACATGCCGCAGAGCCTGTGAGGAAGGCAGAGGACCTTTTGCAGGAACCAGCTGTCTCTCCTCTTACATCGGGTGAGTTCTGTGAACTGAAGTCAGGCAGTCACTTTTGGCAGCATGCACTTTTACCAGCTGAGCCATACGATTGGCCCTGGAATGTAACTAAATACTTATTTCTTTATATTGTGTGGGTCTCATTCCAGTACCAGTAAAGACAAAAAGCATCACTCAATTTTAAGAAGATTGTAATGTTAGATCTTAAAAATGAATGGAAGGAGTGCCTGAGTGAAAACAGACATTGCGCCTGTTATCTGCATAAGAAAACATGCTTCCTGCCTAGGAGAAAGCTACCATGGCAAGCGCTGTGATGATGAAAATATTCACAAGCTACTAAGGAAAGAAATGCACCGGTACTCAGTGGGTAAGATCGTCTTTTGTGCAAGCCGGAGGACCTGAGTTTGAATCCAGCACACATGTTAAAGTTGGATGTGGAGACAGGAGCATTGCTGGGGCCTCTCAGATGCCAGCCAAGCTCCAAGTTCAGAGAAACCTGTCTCAGAGAAATAAGCCAAGGAACAAGAGAGCAGGACACCCGTGTAACCTGTGACCCTATTTCCCTCCGCTCTGTTTCCTGTTGAGGGGGTGTCAGAGAAGCTGTTCTTAAACTTCTTGATCTCCTTTTCTTTGTGTCACACACCTGACTACTCTCTCCTATTTACTCAGTCTGGGCCCCAGCTTGTGAAAGGGTGTCCTCCCAAATTCAGGGCAGGCGGTCCCTGTTCCCTTAAACTTACTCTTTCTCTAAACACCCTCAGAAACACTCCAAGATGTGTCCCCACGGTGATTCTAAATTTTGGTGAGTTCAGGAGAAAGATGAACCAGGGTAGTATGCTAACAAAGATACCAGATAGATTAGTGGATTCATCATCCCCAAACCCCATCAGGCTAACCACCCAGGTTACTGTAGTTTGGGAGGAGCTTAATTAAACTCTGCATGCTAATAGAAATCCATTCACTGTATTAAAGGGAACAAAACGGAAGAGAAAGAGGGAAAGTATCCTGTAAGCTCCACCAATTGTAGCCACAGTCATTTTATTTTCTTCAGAGAAGAACTCTGGGAAATTGGATTTTGAGTGTTGAGGACACAGTTCAAAAGTTCCCAAGCCCGGCATGCCCACTTTGCTGGGGAAGAATAATGGGGTCGGCTTGCCGCGGCCGCTGGAGAAGTCGCACTCTATTGAATTGCATCAACTTTAGACAACTGGATTTCAACTGTGACTGCAGAGCAGAACGCAGCAAATCTCGGGCCGGCGAACTTTCCAGCCTCACGGCATCCTGACATATTCTCTCAGAAGCCCTTTACACTGAAGGCCTCCATCTCCCTCTGCCTCCTTCCAATGAAATCACATTTTAATAGCAGTGCAGGCTGGTGGGTTTGGGTTTCCAGGCGACAGCACTGCAGTTTCCATCGCTGACACTCATTTCCAATGGCGAAAGAAAAGGGAAGGAGGTGGGTGGGGATGGAACAAGAGAATAACCAGCATGCAAGCGCACTCTCGTGGAATTGGATATCGGTTCTAGGAAGTCAGGCCTGACAGGTTTTAAGATCAGCCATGGAATTGGGGCGAGGGACACCAGGGCTTCTGTAAATGGAGAAACTACTTCTGAGTAAATGACGCCAGATACCTGGCAAATTGGGTTTTGGTTGTTCCTTCATTTGTTTATTTTGATTAAAATTATTATTGTGTGTGAGGGAGGTGGTTCTCTCCTTTCTACCATGTGGGTCCCAGGGAACAAACTCACGTCATCAGGGTTGGCTGCAAGCTTCTTTATCCGCTGAGTCATCTCACTCTCTGTTTTAATTTTTAATAATAGAGAATAAACAAAGAACTTATTTGGATTTTGCCTGCTTGTGTGCTTGTAGGAAGCACCTTCAGGAAGATTGATTCCTATGCTCTTGAGGTTGCAAAACCAAACAAACTGAATCTCAGCATTGGTATTGGCTATGGCTCCTTTGGAGATTGTTTAGAAAGTTGCTGGCCTTGAGCTGGAAGAAAAACCAATGGGGAAAGTAGGGTAGTGCTCGGATTTCTTGCTGGTGTAGGAGCTGTAGTGTGGAAGGGCTCACAAGAGAAAAACTGATCTCTTTGTCTACAAGAAGCACTCTCTCACAGTGAGTTCAGTTCTTAAGATCTGTTTTCTTTATCAGTTTCCAAGTGAAAAAGAATGCAGCTTGTTAAATTACGACCCAGTGCATGTACTGCATATCCAAAGACACTTGACCCAGTGGCCAATCTTTTCCCATCCCCCACCCCGTGCAAACACCATTTTACTTCCTCAAACTCAATTACTTTAAGATCTACATGTATGCCTGAGATACTCTGGTATTTCTCTTTCTGTGTCTGGCTTATTGTTTTGGGACAATGCTCTCCAGATACATTGGTGTTGTTACAAATGGGAAGTCTTTTGTTCTTAAAGCTGAACAATATTCCACTGTGTGTATACATACATACATATATATGTGTGTGCATATACGTATGTGCATGTGTATGTATGGAGAACATGTTCTTTATCCTTTCATCCATGGATGGATGCTTGTGTTGTTTCCATGTCTTATAGTATGAATAATGCTGCCAAGAATATCCCTTTAAAACACCAATTTCAGTTCTTTGGATTCTGTATCCACTCTGGTTTGAGTGTGTTCCCCAAAGGTCATGTCCTCGAAACTTGATTCTTACTAGAACAGTGCTGAGAAGTGCAGTCTAATCGGGATGATTAGTTGTGAGATCTCAAGGTTCTACTTTGTGGTTCAGGCTATCCTCAGGAGGAGACTAATGTCACTTCAGGAGAAGGCTGGCTATCCCAAGAGCAGATTTGTTACTCAGTCTTGTTTAGCTCCCAGATGCTCTCTTATAATTCCTCTTGCTATTATAGGATGAAGGCCCCCCGGATGCGGATCCCTCTACCTTGGAGAAAGCCCTCCTCAGACATGGACCCCTTGACCTGCGAATCATAAGGAAACTCTAAGAAATCAAACTATGGACTGAGGAAATAGATCAGTGGGTAAACTGCTTGCTATGCAAGCAGGAGGATCAGCATTCTGAATCCCAGAACACTGTGAAGCCTGGGCACAGCAGAGCAAATCTGGAATTACAACACTCTTGAGGAGAGATGGGAGGCAGATCCAGATCCACAGAAATTTGCTAGTCAGTTAGCCTGGAATTTATTTAGTGATGGAGTGATCCTATTTCAAGGGGAAAGGTGAGAACCAGCACCTAAGGATGCCTTATGGCCTCCAGATATCCAATTATTATATACACACATGTACATGCATACACACATGTGCATGCATGCACATGCACACACACACACACATGAGCACCACACAATTTTAAACTATGAAAGAAATGTTTATTATTTATAATTCATACAAACTTAGATGTTCTGTCATAATGGCCCAAAGCTGTCCAAGGCCATACCTAAAAGTGGAATCTTGGGTCTATTTTTAATATTGACTCTACCATCATGACCCTGCTAATTTACACCACCGCCAAGAGTGCAAGGGTGTATCAGTGTTCTCATTTTTCCCAAGGCTATGATGACACTTACAATTGCTTCATCACTTGTCTGTTTGCTTAATTATTTTAAACATAGGTCTCGCTCTGCCACTGTGTTGACCTTGCCCCTTTATCCTTCTGCCTCAACCAACCCCATCCTAGCGCTGGCATTACAGGCAAGTGCTGCCATACCTGCTTCATCGCTTCTCTTTCTGCTGGCAATCATCCCATCAGGTGTCATACAGGCCCTCTGTGTGCTTCTGGTGAGCATGGCCCTGGCGGTGCGTGAGACGGCCTGACATCTGCTATATGCACTGTCCACTCTTGTTTTCTTTGAACACATCTACCCAGGTCCTTTGCCCCAGGACTATTGTGTCTGCAGTCACCTCTCTGTGAGTCTTAGCTGGCATCTGCCTTGACAGCACTTTGAGGGCAGCTGTTACCCTTGTTACCATGTCGCCAGCATATGCAACTGTTTTTCCAACTCCTAATGTAGGTCTGACACATAGCAATGCTCTATTACATATAAATTTCTTATCCATGACCTTGAGTAAGATAAGCCACCACTCAGGCCTGCTTACGAAGTGGATAGCAGGCTGCTTAGCATGCAAGCCCGTTGAGCTAAGACAGCGCACACCTAAGCTGCAGTATCTGAACACTTCCCCGTGCTCCCTTACAATATCTGCCACCGCTCTGCTAAATGACCAAGAGGACATCTGCATAGTGTCTAGTAAACAGGGAGCCTCAAGGAGGAATTGAAACTCACCAGTGTGCCTCCTGAATTAGAAATAACCAAGTTTCTCTTTACTATGCCATTGTCTTTTTTTTTTTAATTCGAATCACGTTTACAACATGTGTGGAGGTCCTAATATGGCAAGGGTCACATTTACCCACTGAGGCTTCTCAATGCCCTCTCCCTTAACTGTCCCAGGTCTCCCTCTCCCCACCCCCCTGCTTGCAGGCCCTCAGGCAGAAGCCAGAGGAATGTGTCAGCCTTCTCTCCTTATACCCTTTGGAAGAGTGCTTCTGTCACTTGCTTGCACACACACTGAACTAGCTAGCCCTCAAGTCCTCAAGTCGCCAGGATTTTCATACCTCCACCTCCCATCATGCTGTAGGAACATTGTGATTACAGATGTGCACTGCAGTATCCAGATTTTACGGGGGTACTGGGGATTTGAACTAGGGCCCTTACCCTTGTACAGTGAGTTCTTTTACTCACTGCTCTGTCTCCCAAGCCCCAGCTGTTATTTTTAACCCATTTGCTTCTCATGGCTGCACTGAGAAATTAATACCGGCCTTTCTAAATGAATCACATTTTTCTCCTTTGGGTTCCAATATTATAGAAGGATTAAAAGCATACCATTTCCATAATCTCCTAGAGAGCTGTTCAGATAATTCAACATTAAAGGCCTTAGCCCTCTCCTCGTTGCACGTGGTGTCAATAGGAAAAGGTGAAAGTTGTTATTTTTTATTTTTCACATCAAAGTTTTCTGTTTCTGAAGTAGCATTCAGACAGAGTCAGGGAATGTAATTAGAGGTGACAGGTTCTTCTCCTGAAAGGACTGCCATCTCATCTGATGTCAGTGGCTCCTAGGCACTGCTTCCTACTCCGTCGTCCTGACTCCCACCCTCCCCTTACCTTACCTTGAGCAGTGCTCTGGGCTCCATGGATATATAAAAAAAGTTAAGACTGCATTTGATCTTTGGCTCTTTTCTTAAATAAAAGTTTTCTTTGTTCCTAGAGCAGAGAGAGGCTGAGAGAGAGAGAGAGAGAGAGAGAGAGAGAGAGAGAGAGAGAGAGAGAAGACAATAGAATTTTCAGCAATATTGTGGGCCACGGGGTCAGAGACCATTATGGGGATAGTTTAAAGATGCAGTCCTTGCTATTGTCTGTCACCCTCTTTGAAAGACTCTGCTCTGAGGCAGGACCTCCCATGACACGGATTTGCTTCCTGGCTAGAGCCTCTTGCCGAGGCCTAAGCAGGTAGCACAGTCCCTTGTAAGAAGAGGAGAACTGAAGCCAGGCAAGTGAAGGAGAGGGAGATGCAGACTTGGAATGAAGGGCTGAATCAGGCTCTCTGCACTCCTCTCTGCAGAGATGTTGGCTTAGACTGTGACAGAGATGGCACATGGTGATGGACTGAAGCATGATAGCAGGGATGGAGGACAGCATAGAAATGAAGACCTAATCTTTTTCTTTTTCTTTCTGAGCTTGTTCTCACTGCACGGCCTAGGGTAACCTTTAACTAGTGGTCCTTAAACCCCGGCTCCAGAGTGCTAGGATTACAAGCAGAAGACACCACAATGTTCAAAGACAGCTTTCGAACTCTCTTCCTCCTCCTCCTCCTCCTCCTCTTCCTCCTCTTCATCCTCCTCCTCCTTTTCCTCCTCCTCCTCTTCCTCCTCCTCATCCTCTTCCTCCTCCTCCTCCTTTCTTCTTTTTCTGCAGGGTAAAGAAGGAACAAAGAATGATAGCCCTGTCTGGGTTAAAGTGGTAGAGTCCAAGGGAAGGAAGCTGCCAGGCCTTAGGTTTGCTGAAGCTCTGATAAGATTTGAACTATGTCATTGTAACTGGCTCCACCACCTATCTCAAGTACATCAACTCAAGGGACTGTAATGCTGAAAATAGGAGACAGGACATTCATTCAATGTGGCCACATAGAGAAGAAGGAGCATAAAGTGGCCTAGTTACTGCAATCATCTTTGTAATACTGACAGGAACTCAGGGTTTAAACAGAGAAAAGAGTACTGAAGCTCGGGTGAGGTGGTATACATAGTCAAGCAGCCCAGTTCAAAGTATTTTCATTATTTTTAAATTTTAAAATTGCATTTATTTATGTACTTGTGTGGGGTGTACATATCATAGCCTCTGCTGGAGGCTAGAGCATACCTTGTGTGAATCACTTCTCTTCCTCTGCCATTTGGGTCTTGGGGCTTACACTTAGGTCATTAGGCTAGGCAGTAGGTACTCTTTCCCACTGAACCACCTTGCCTGCCCAAGGCGCCCCTTTTGTATTCAAATTATCGTTTTATTGCTGGTATTACAAGGTGATCTGAAGTGTGTGTATTACTTGGGGAACAATTTGGTCCCCAGGCAATGATCATTTTCAACCCAGGATACAGCATTATCCCCATGGATAGTTACCATCACCTGTGAAGAGGTCTGTGCTTCAAAGTTCCCCTGTTCTTGGGATGAAAGGTGACTGAAGGTTTGGAATGCCCATTTATCTCTGAGCATTCAGGGGGTGGGCTATGCATATAGGCATTCTCTCTGAGTAATTAGCATCTATAAAAGGAAGCAGGTGAGCCAAAGGGGAGGCGATGGACATAAAATAAAGGCAGACATGCCAGGCTTTGCTTCTGTCTTTAGTTACTTCTGGGCCCATGCAAAGAGCCAATGTATTTAAGTAAAAACTGCTTCTAAGTGTTAATTTTAGCATGTAATTGAGCATGATAAGATATGTGCTGTATCCAAGCCGCAACTAAATATCTTTAAAGAAAAACATGCCCTATTTTGAACTCCTGTCAAATTACGTTGTGTTGATTCCAAGTAGCCTTTCTGGTCTGGTAGGCAAGTGTTGAGACGGTCCAGAGAGATTGCGACCACTGTGTTCTCATAGTGTAAGAGTGCACACTTCAAGCCATCCTCTGTTGGTGGATGTGCCGGATGTGCACCATCCCAGCAACTCGAGAGGCTGACAGAAGATGAAGCCCTGCCTGGGCTACCAGGTGAGCTCAAGACCCAGTCTTAAAGTATTTCTCTAATTTAAAGGAGGGATGAGATTCTAGCTCAGTGATGAAGGGTTTGCTTACCACATGCAAGGTCCTGGGCTCAATTTCCAGCCTTAACCAGACTAAAAAAAATTAGGTGACTTAGTTGCTTTCAGGTAGGATGTAAGTACCCCATCTCAAAGTGCCTCCAAACTCAACTCTTAGGATCCTGGGATTCATGTAAAGATTTTATTATTTTGAGTGATTGATTGATTGATTGATTGATTGATACTGGGGATTGAAAGTGGGGTCTCATGCATGCTAGGTGAGCAATCTATCACCGAGCTACATCCCAACCCTTTTAGCTTCCTTCTTTGAGACAGGGTATCATTAAGTTGTCTGGATGTCCTTGAACTCATTTTATAAACCTGACAGCCTTGAAAGTGTTTAGGATGATAATCAAGGAGCATAAGGTCTGGATAGAATTCTTTTTGTTTTTTTGTATCCATGTTCTTTTATGTATGTGTGCGTATCTGTGTTCATGTTCATGTAGAGGCCAGAGATCAGCTTCAGATGCCTTTTGACCTTGTTTTGTGGTTCTCACTGGTCAGGAGCTCACCAATTTGGTTAGGCTGGTCGGCCAGTGAGAACCAGGGATCTGCCTGTCTCTGTCCCTCCAGTGCTGGGATTGCAGGGAGTGCCTCCATACCTAGCTTTAACATGGGTGCTGTGGATTGGACCTCACGATTATGTACAAGACAAGCACTTTACCCCCTGAGCCTTCTCCCCAGTCTTCCCCTTGCTAAGACTCATTTTCTTGAAAACAGAAGGAGGAATCAATTGGCTGGCCCCAAATTCTTGCTCCACGTCTTGTCAGAAAGCTTTTAAAGACGATAGAAGGCATAAACTTTATAGGCCAGATAGACAGAGAGACAGAGAAATTATGGGGACCTGATAATGAAAAGGAAAGGATCCCAAGAGCCAGCAGTGGGAACAAAGCCCCTGGCAGCTGAGAGAGAAGCAAGAACTACAGAGTAAACAACAACATCCATTGTAAAGACTGTTGACAAAGGCTGCTCACATTTTCAACATGTCCATGTTTTATGTTAAAGTATCAATGACCCAGACCAAAGAACTCAAGGTATAGGAACTTGAGAGGACTACATTCCTTTCCCTAGACCCTGTCTGACAACCTCAAACAGAACTTAGCTTTGCTCACAGTAAAGAATCTACTACCTTCCTGAATCCCTCCAGACGGGACAACACAGTAACTTCAAACCCCATCTAAATCCCGGTCTGGCTACTGTGAAACTGTGAGCTACAATGTAACTTTTAAGAGGTCCATCCCCACCAGGCTTCTCAGCTGCGCCCTGCCGTCTCATGAGTGCCGCTTTTCCTCCTACTTCTTGTGCTTAAGCCTTTAGCAAATATCGTTAACATAATCTCCAGCTTTCACTTTTAAACCAGCTGGTCATAAAAGTCTTCACCATCAACGTTTTGATCCTGGTTTGGCCTGAGTGGTTATCTCTAAAAGTTGAGGAGGACATCTCAGGTTGCCGAGAGTGACATTGGGGAGCTCTGCCTCCCTTTCCTACACTTTAAAGGCTAACATTTGGAAACTTTCTGCATCGCCTTTCCTCTCTACACTGAAAACATAAGCCTCATGGTTGAGAATGTCTCCAGACCAGGCAGGGTGGTTCCAGGCCTTTCTCAGGAAATACTCATCTACCCAAAGTCTACATACCAGAGCTAAAGAAAAGCTAAACAAGCATGCTATTTGGTCCAGATGACCTGTCTATTGGATAAAACTGGGTATTGAAATTATCTACTATTGATGGGTTGATGTTAATTTGTATCTTTAGGTTCACATAAATACAAGTAACTTTATACAGACTGAGCAGTTTGTATTATGTATTCAGTAATACATGTACACATACATATAAATATGCACATGCATCATACACATATAGATTCATGTACAAATATGTTTATAGCAGCAAATAATAAAAAAATACCATAAATTTCAAAGAGAGTGAGGAAGGGTATGTGGGAGGGTTTGGACTGGGAAAGGGTAGGGGAAAATGATGTAATTATATTACAATCTTAAAAAAATAATATTTAAAAAAAGTGTGAGCAAGTTTGAAAACAAAAAAAGCCTTGATTCTGGATTTGATCTGAGCAGCAATGAACACCTCTGCCTTCTTCACCTGTGCATTATTTATAGGAGCTGGTAAACAACTAAGTCTGAAGTGGGTTTTTTTTACTTCTTTTTTTTGCTACCTTAATTCAATTAGTCAGCAGTAAAAGAGAAAGGAAAGCAACTATGCAGATATAAAGTCAATAGCAGTCAAGGGTCAGGGGGTGGAGGGTGGGAAGAAGAAAAAGCCAGCAATCCTTTCCCTTATTGAGTTCACCCTGTTTGGTTGGAATATTAATTTTCTGAATGATCATTGCTACTCCAAGTCAACACTGTGGTTTGCAGGTCTTATCTCCCACATTGTCCTGAGGAATACCCTTCCTTGAAGGACAGGTCTACTTTCATGCTGGCAGACAGCAGCCAGGAAGACGTTCTCTGCACGGGTTGACAGTAAAAACCACCTACTGTGCAGATCACATGATCTGAATTTCTGCATAATGTGAACAAGTAGAGGCCACCAAGATGGGAAAGTGTGGCAGTTTGAATGTAACTGACCTCCTCAGGCTCACTGGGAGTGGCACTATTAGGAGGAGTGGCTTTGTTGGAGTGGGTACAGCCTTTTTGGAGGAAATGTGTTACTCTGGAGGTTGGCTTTCAGGTTTCCTATGCTCAAGTTAAGCTCAGTATAACTCAGTTCACATCCTGTTGCCTGTAGATCAAGATATAGAACTCCCAGTTTCTTGTCCAACACTATGTCTGCCTACACCCAGTCATGCTTCCTGCCATGATGATAATGGACTAAGTCTCTGAAAACATAAGCCAGTCCCAGTTAAATGTTTTCCTTTATAAGAGTTGCTGTGGTCATGGTGTCTCTTCACAGCAATAGTAATCATAAATTAGACAGAAAGTCTCCTGTGCAGCCTCAGGGGGACTCTTACTGAATGGACTGCTCTTTTGAATGAGAAATTTGTTAGAAGGGTCATGAACACCATGAACAGAGAATATGGTGGGGTCTGAGGAGACTGGATCCCTTCCTATAGGTTCCAGAAAACGGGAGGTTTCATGTCAATGGTTGAGGAGTAGTCCATAGAACACAATTGTAATTGTGCTGTCTATGATTCCCTGGAGGGAGGTAGCCTGAGGCTTTTAACTTCTTTATCAGGAGTAAGAATTAGGGTGACCATCGTTTTCCTGGGATCCTTACACCTGGGGTGTCTGCTGGATGTAGTGTAAGGGGAGAGCAGGCCTTCTTTTCTTCCCCACCCGGCTCCCGCACGGCTAGCTTATCACCGGAAAAAACAACACACAAATTGTATTCATTTAAACACTGC